>VOQJ01004154.1:2506-14847 GCA_015052665.1 Apistogramma diplotaenia
GGGGTCGAGGGGGGGGGGGGGGGGGGTTTTGTAGAGGTAAGTGGGGGAGGAGGGGGGGGGGGGGGGGGAGACCACATTTCCAATCTCTTGCACAGTTAATAATTCAACATTTAATATAAAAACAGACGGGCTGTCCGGGAGGGAACAATAGTTCTAAATTATTGATTTCTCTCCTCTTGTCTCTGGATTATAAGATGATAGTGTAAATAAGAGGATAAATTATATCTGGACCAATATTTTTCGCCCTCTGAAATGACCTCAGATGTATTAAACTCAGTTACGAGTTACTGCTGCCATCTTTGGAACGTAGTGGAAAAAAAAACTGAATCGAAATTTATTGAATAAGCAAATGAAAGAGTTTGAGCCAGGCTCTCGTGTGTTTATCTGCCTCCAGTTCTTTTTTATTTTCACACATCTTTCATTGGAGTAATTGTAGCATTTCGGAGAGGAGGTTCCCTGAGGCTTTAGCTTCCTTTCCTCCAATTACCACCAATGTCACCTCGCTTTCTTTTTTCATGCTCCCTCACTCCTTTTTATCTGTCATTCAATCATGGCTTTCAGTTTTTTTCTGTATGTGGCTCTGCCCATGGGAAGACCTAAAATAAAATATATCGGGACCACAGGAAATACATATATGCAACCTATGTAACCTATCCACAAAAATGCAATCATGCATAGCTGCACTGAGACCCACTGGGCCAGTTTCTATTTACAGTGATGTGAAAAAAGGTTTTCACAGGACTCTATGCATCCCTGAGAAAAACTAACTAACTCCATGACTCTGGAGCTTGTAGAACCAGATTTAGCAGCATTAACCTGAAATAATAATATTCTGTATGAACCGATACGTTTCTCACAAGATTGTGGAAAGATTTTGACACACACTCCTTTACGACACTGCTTCAGTTCATTTAAGTTTCATTTAAGGTCTTAAGGTCCCACCATAGCATTGCAATCAGGTTGAGGTCTGGCTTTTGACTGCAACATTTTGATTCTTTTCTTTCTCAATTGTTCTGCTTTTGATTTGCTGCTGTGCTTGGATCACTTTCCTGATCGACTCAATGACTGCAAGGTGCCCAGTTCCTGTGGCTGCAAACCACACCCGAATCATCACCCCTCCACCACCGTGCTTGACAGTTGGTATAAGGTGATTGTGTTGATATGCTGTGTTTAGTTTTCTCCAAACATGGCACTGCACGCTATGGTCAAACATCTCTATGAGATTTCATCTTTCAGGAGGTTTGGTGGTTTCTCCAAATGCAATGTTGTAAGTTGTATTGCGATGTTATTTTTAAAGAGAAGAGGCTCCCCCAAGAAACCCTTCCAGACAAGCCATACTCATTCAGTCTTTTTCTTAATTATACTGTCATGAACTTTAACATTTAACATTCCAGCTGAGGCCTGTAGAGTCTGAGACATAGCTCTTGGGTTTTCTGAAATTTCGAATTATGGTCAAAATTGCTGGAAATCCACTCTCAAAATGATTATGGCACTGTGTTAACACACATGAATGCTTCAGACCAGCAAACTGACAAAGCTTTTAAAAAGGTGCTTAAACTTGCTGATGATAATTTAATCAAGAGCATTTTATTGTCAGCACCTGCCTGCTGCTTACCCTCTTAATTCCAATGGATGTATTAAGAGGTGCTTAGTTTTTCCCAGGACCGACTTTGCATAGAATCCTGTGAAAACATTTTCCACATGACTGTAAGCTAACTAGAGAACCTTTTTATTGTGATCTAGTATTTCAAATGGACTCTCTGTTGCTAGCCTTGGGTTTGTAATTGTACTGACAATCATTGGAGTAATATAAAGCTGAGAAAAGAGACTGACATGAAGATGATATGACCGGTACATGATCATGTATTTGCGCTATGAGCCAATCTGTGCCATGTTCCCTTATCTCTCCAGAGAAATGGTGCAATATACTTGTCTAGTAAAGGACACCATGTCCTCTGCAAGGCCCACATACAGTACAAACCCACTCACACCCACCATTAAGCCACAGTACCTTTAAAATGCTCATCAAACCTCTATAATTTACAGAAGCACAATTTATAAAAGCAAAATTTTAAATTTGACACTGTATATTTGTATTACATTAAGCTTTTTGAAAAAGAATAGAATGTGTCTGTAAGGAATGTACAATGAGATTGCCATGTTAAACTGTTAAGAATACAATAGTTAGTAAATACAAGGTTCCTATGATTTCCAAAGACAATAAAGCAAATGTGAAAACACATTTTTAAAAGCATGCTCTCATTCTGAATTATTTGTCTGCAAAAGATTTTCAAATAAAGGTTTCGCAAAGCAAGCCCTTGAAAAAGAGAGGTGATGAGCTGACATTGCTCCAAAAACGATATATATATCATTTATCATCAATGGGGCCGGCATAGATGTGCAAGTATATTCATTAAATTATTAAATAAATAAATCTGATTAGCCTGGACAATGTAATGATTTCATTGGCTGTATTCTAATTAAGGACTTAAAAAGAGAAATACAGCAGCATATGGCCCTGCTGTCATCACCTATAGCTCACAATCACGCCCACATGACTGTAGCATGCAGCTCCTTGTGTGTGTGTGTGTGTGTGTGTGTGTGTGTGTGTGCACGCATCTCTGCATGCAAATGTGTGCAAGTGTGAAACCCTCTGCAAACAGTTGTGAGTGCAGTAGAAAGCAGAAACAGCATAAGAAGATAAAAACATCAAGACACGCCATAAACAGAAGGTCGCATGTCTCTATTCTTCTGTCCTTCCATCCATCATCAGCAGCCAACTTTGCATTCTTGTTACATTTCTATCACTCAGACTGCTGAGCTTTAATCTTTGAGTACAGGACAGATGCTATTTGCGTGTGCAAATATGCAAATTAAAATTATGTGCCCACCCCCCCCCACCCCCAATTCTGCCAAGCAATGCAATTGTTTAAAAAAAATGATTTCTTTTATTTAATCAAAACATTTGTGTGAATCGGGCTAGATAAACGCTACGCAGTCAGCTATTACTGATTTGTTATGCTCAGCAAAGCCTAGTTGATCTGTTGGCTTGCAGCCAAAGTTGTCAATTAGGCATTTCATCACTGGTTTAAAAAAATAACTTGCTTTATAATAAAGGTTGGATTACAGTTTGGAAGCCCCCGCTAATGCCTAACAAAAATAGTGAACCCCAGAGACGTCGAGAGACATTTTCTAATCAACAGATACAGATCTCATTACAATGGCATGCCTCCTGTGCTTGAGACTGTTGAGATCACGGCTGAAGCTTCATGTATGCGCTGTCCATTTGTTCACATGGCAAGAAGCCAGATAATATGATGGATCTTTTATGATTATTTAACCTTTACATGATCGTGTTCTCATTGGGGAAAAGATGCTGCATCTGATTTATCCATTTAGCGTTAATCTTATGGTTGGTGTTCATGTTCATTCTCATGTGAGTGGCAGCTTGTTGGAGGCCAGAGGTAAACATGGATAGAGAGGCATAGTAATGTAAAGTTCTTGGACAAAGCCAATATAGGCATCAGAAGCCCTCATAACTGCATTTAAGAGGTGAGAGGGTTTCCAGGATGACCTCGGCTCCTCTGAGCACTGCTAACCTCTCCTTCACCCCTGTCCCTGATCTATCCCCCTCCCCTCCTCAAAACATGCATTTTTCCCATCGCGCCCTTGTTCCTGCTACCTCTCCGTTTCTTTGCCAATTTTTCTCTAAACCTCACCAGCACACTACCTTTGCACCATTTGAAAAAAATCCTCCCAGACTCCCCTCAAACACCCCAGATCTAAAAATACTGCCTCAGTTGGAGCTACTGCTTCTGAACTCCTCACCCTTTTCTACCATCACAACATTTGCTTCTCTAAAAATCAACCCATACCTTTTCCTTTTACCCTCTTCTCCTCCACTTTATTCAGGCGAGATCTAATTCACTGATGAATAATACATGGATGGATAGAGGACTTTCATCCACCATGCTTCCCTTTCTCTCACTGTCTTTATCTTGTGGGAAGGCTATAGTGCTAATGCAGGGCAACATGCATTGGAGATGAGCCCAGGGACCTCCCACTCAGTCTGTTTGTCTGTCTGCTGCCTGAAGGATCTCTCTCACACACAATTTCTCAATCTTTTACTGTTCCAGACCGGTCAGTGACAATCCCAATCCATTTATCGGAATTTTCCTAAGTCTTTGCTTTTCATTATTCTGCAATGATCATCACAGCAAACATAAAAGTGGAGTGCTGTTGAGCCATCCTCACCCCTTTCTTCATCCAATAACCCATCAGTTTTTTCATCATTCTTTACCTCAGTTCGATTAGTCCGTGACCTTGGGATAGCAATCCTAGGTTTATATTGACCCTGATCCTCCTCCTTCCCTCCTCTTGAATACCCCTCTAAATCACATCAAAGGACCAATCTATGAATCCACTGCTATGTCCCCATTACACTGCTTTGTAAGCTCAGGGATGGTTTAAATACCAATGGAAGTCAAATCTTCTTGAATGAGGAGAAAACTATTCTTAAGGATACAACTGCTCAAGACATTTTCTGGTAAAGATCTTGATATCATTGCAGCCTATGTGGACTAATAATCACAACAGGGTCCTCGTGCATCCTGAAAATACCAATTGCATGTAGCAACGACTTGGAAGTGGCAGTAAAGAGGCAGCAGTAAGACAAATCTAAGACCTCACTTGATTTGTTCAATTTACTCACAGTTGTGTACCTGTTTGTAGCTCCATTTACTTTTATTTGACTTCACTGTACCCACTTAGGTGACACCAAGATTAAGGACGAAAAAAAAAGGGAAGCAACCCCCCACGAAATCCCTGCAATTAGTGCTTGGAAGCAAGCAGAAGCAGCCGCTTGTCAAAGAGCCCATCAATAATGCAGGTGGGTGGGAGACCCTGGCTGGGAGACTACTGTCCTGACGAACCCTCCTGCCTGTCTACCTGTCTGTCTGCATGTCCATCTGTGTCTCTTTTTTTCAACTGCTTCTTTCACCTTCTGACTGCCTCACCATCCTGCCAGCATCCAGTTTTTTGTCATTTTCACTTGACACAGTATTGTCTGTTATGGCTTTTGGGCCGTATCCTTGAGCTGCTGTATCTATGGAGCGTACAGTACGTTTGTAACCATTGATCAACTGTACATTTGGATATGTGTGGCCAACCTTGGCTCAAAAAACTGTTGCGCTTTTAAAAGGCGTTGTTTTTAAAGGTTCTTGCCAAGCATGAATAAAGACTGCTAGTGGTACAGATGGTTGAGAGCAAACATTTACAGTGCCTGAAACTGTAGCACTTTGCTGTATATGTATTTTACAATTAAACCACAAAAGGATTCACATGAAGGTGACAAACTTGGACCAAAGGCAACACACTCCTTTTGAAGTCGCTCTGAAAACATATTTTGAGAAGCATGTTTGAAAGAGAAAAGTTACAACTGCATGCCGAGGCAAGAAAATTACACAAATTAGAATGCTACTCCACACAGGGGGCAAGAAAAGACTCCAGCGAGGAACAACAACAGTAATAACAGCTGCTGCTCCATCACATACGCAACCAGAATGACAATCAGCACTATATGACACAGGCTAGCAGCTTTCCAGCTAACCCCTCATCATGGTCGTCAACAACAGCAGGCGAAATGGCGGCAGGCAAGCAGCATAGGCAACAGAAAACAGCAGAACAAGTGTTAAATAAAAGGTGTGCTGGAGATGTAGCTGTAATTAGGGGCGTTGCTTTCATTAAGCAGATAAAGTACACAATAACGACACAAAAATGTGCATTTGAAAGTGAGCAAAAGTGGGCAAATCCACATATACATATACGTATCCATTTGTGTCTATAGTGTTGTTTGTGTTCTATTAAATTTATTCTTTTCATTGTCTTTGCCACACAAGTGTGAAATGAGATTTCAAAAGTACTTTGATATTAGTCTTTGAGGAAATGACAAGCAAATTGATATCATATATTATTCCAGTCTACTGTCATTCTTTCATTTGTGGCTTGAATGAGATGTGGCCACAGCAGTACCCAGTTTCCTCATCAGCGATCAGAAAACCCACGTTGCATACACTGCATACAGTGAATGCAACTTGGGAAGATTTAGTGTTCTACTCATGGTAATTTGGGAATGCTTGAATAAAGGTACATCATTTCAGCACAAATAAGCACCTTTCTACACAGCTTTCTACAAGTATGAGGTTTCATAAAGTTTGCTTTACATTTATTTTTCATAATAAAAACGTAAAGCAATTCATTTCAAGACAAGGAAACGGTGCAAGTACGCGACTGCAGTCATGATGTTCTTTGACTGGATAAAACATGAAAAGTCCTGAAGTTATAATATTGCAGCCAAGCAACAAATCAGAAGGGAAACAAAGTGCAGAAGGAGATTGATGGTTTAAGATGCTGTAAGACAAGAAATGATTGTTGAATAGTATCTGATATAATTTGTTCATTCAGAACTTGGACTTCAAAAAGAAAAAATCTGCTCCCCTCAGTTATAAAGTCAATAATGGGCAACCCATTCCCTTTTTCAGAGCCGATGTGTGCTCATAATACTAAATGGGTGCCCTACCAGATTCTCAGTGTTTATCCAGCTCCCCCCATAGCCAAGCCCTGCACAGATACCATCACACTAATAGACTGCCCATTAAGAGAGTGCAGCAGGAAGGACACAAAGGAAGAGTAAATGAATGAGTAAGTGAGTGAATGAAAGGATTAGAAAAACACTTCATAACTTAAAATGTTATGAAACACAAACATGTGTGTGTCATGTGAACGTAAATGGGAGTAGTGTGAAGCGCAAAGAAAATGCACAGATTCCCGTTAAAGCTGTTTTGTGTCTCGGCCCATTGTTCTCAGATGTGTGTAATAATCAGGAGGCTAATTGAATTAGATTGTGGCATAACTCACTGTAATGGTTGGAACAGGGAGAACAAGGGAAGCAGCCAGCTGTTCTCCTTTTTATTTGTCTTTCAGAGTACAGGAGCAGTCGTGTTTTAATTACAATTATACCAGGACCAATGAGAGATGAAGGGAACAAGAACAAAGGCCCTTAACGAGGGGTTAAGGGTCATACGCAGCAGCAGAGCCACAATAATGTGCGTGTGTTGGTGTACTGTATGGCAGTTTGCATGTAGATCTTTTAAATAGTGTACATCCATCCTGCTGAAGCTGACTGATAACTGAGACTAAAAATTAAAGTGCATTATTCTGTGGTAGATTCCTACAGTGGCTCTCTGAAGTGGAGCTGGTCATGTGCCGTCACAGAATCCGATAACACTACTGATGCAGAGGCCGTGACAGAAGCTTTGAATTGCCTGTTCCGTGCAATGTCTATCTACTACAGAGCTCTATCAGGTACAGCAGGGTGTCTAGTGAGGAGCAGAGTGGGTAAGCAAGTAGTTATAACCCAGTAAACTGGTTCCCTCAGGCAAGGACATCTTCCGAATACCAAAATGCTGCTTTTTGTAAAGACTGAAGCAGATAAGAAAATCAAATCCTAATAATTACCTTTAAGCTTACTGGAAGTAATAATATATAACAGTTTGTCTTAAAGCTACAGGCAAAAAATAGTTTAGAAGCTATAATTATGAAATGCTTTATAACATCACTAATTAACTAAGCCTTTATAGATCAGTTATAAGTTACAAATATGAACAAACTCTTATGCTGTCAAGAAATTGAAATTCCTCCTCCAACATGAAAATGATGAAGGTATAATGTCGGGCATGATTAATGATTATAAAATATACTCAGCACTAAAAATCTTAGAAACATGGCGTCTAACCAGATACTTACTCTGGATGGCATTACCTTGGCCTCCAGTAGCACTGTGAGGAATCTTGGAGTCATTTTTGATCCTTCAATGCACATATTCGACAAATATGTAGGACTGCTTATTTGCATTTGTGCAATATCTCTAAAATTCGAAACATCCTGTTTAGATGATGATAATAAACACGTTTTTCAGCATGATCTGAGTGATGCTCATGCATTTACTCCTCATAGGTTGGATTAAAAATATTGTCTTGTTTTCTTGTTTTTGTTTCTTTTTTGAACAACCTTAGAGAATGTTAAAATATTTAACATACATACCATACAGTTATGTTACAGTATTTTTGCACTACATCAGCACACTACACTATACTACAGCTTAAAAACAGTGTTATAGTAGATGCTTGTATTGCTATAATCATTAAAAAAGCCTCTTAAGTTTTGCACCCCAGTGTAAAAATAATTTTCCTGGGTATCAGAAATCAGTTGAATTCATTATCATTCCTCTTGTGCACATGGATAAAGTCTTCTTGAGCAGCATGCTATACCGACACTAAAGCCCTCTGCACCTCATCCTGTGTGCCACCATATATATTAAATCAAATAAAACTAAAAAACGATATGAAAGTCCAGTCAGTCTATTTTTCTAATATCAGTGAGCTCCAGTCTGAATTAAATCACATTTGACCGTTTTTGGTCCAGCAGATGTACAGAAAAAAAAGCTGCAGTAAGCTTTTATTTTGTAACACATCCTAATACTGTTTCTGTTATGAAAAATCAACAGCCACAGGATGGTGTGCTTTTCAGGGCTCAATAATACTATTTGTCTCTGCTGCTGTTTTCATTATGGGCTCTCTCACTTCCCCACCAAACACCGAAACAGACCGACAGCTCTGATATATTCAAAGACTTTTTCAACACATACTCAGCTCATACTTCTTTCTTTGCACATGCCTGCTGTAAAATGTGTGAAAAGAGGACAAATCACTCTGACTGAGTGGGGAACTTTGAAATGTCACAATGATACCAGATGGATGCCAGAATATGGTTTTTCAGCTGACTGATTGATCCCGTCGCTTTTCATAAGACATGCTCACCTATCTTGCTGCGAGCTGACAGAGACAGAGCGCAGTGACCCATAAGTACAGCTCAGACCTGAGACAGGAAATAATTTATCATCCACATCGAGGTTGCCTAGTCTGGCTAACAGCCTCAGGAGACACTCCTGAAGGGAGAGGCACAGCTCGGGCAAGGAGCAAAATATGTGTGTTCTACAGAAGAATTAAATGGACCACTTAGGAACAGGAAATATGAATAATGCCATGAATATTCACACTAACACAATGACAACTTTTGCAGTTTTAAATTATAATTCATATTAGTATAATAAATAATAAATGGCATGGGTTTAATAAAAGAATTCAAGACAACAAACATCTGAAATTGACAGATGGAGCGCTCTGAACCATGCAGTCTCAGCAACTGTTACATCTTTATCTTTCATAGATACAATCAAACTCACATTCACACCAAGTGCACTCAGCTGGAACTGAACTCTGGGGGTTGCAGCTCTATGAGGAGCATCTAGCAAAGAGATCCATCCCCATACGGGCTCACGTTTGCTCCTGAGCACACAAGCTGCACCCAAATGCCTTTTTCTCTACACTCAATCACACTTCACACACGTTTTTATGAATCATAATCTGATTCTGAACTTTAGAAGCATCATAAAACTTGAATCCCCCATGAAGAAGATCACATCGAGTCAATCGAGCTTCATTTCATACTTCTCCCCCGGTTGTCCCACCTGAATTGGCTCAACGACCCATCAGTGGAGACTCGCCCCACAGTTTAAAAGCCACACACTCTCACATCGCGAAGGTTTTTCGTGTCACATCATTAAGTCCATCTAAACCCTGCAACTGAAGAAAGTTGTTTACACCACAAACTGGTGTCTAAAATAAAAACAAATGGTTCACATTCTTTCCCTCACTACACAGCACTTGCACTCTAGTGCCAAAGAGTAATTATAGCTGGCAGTCTTCCTGCTATTTGGTGTATTGAGTGGCACTGGCCCTCAGTTGCCCTCAGTTCTGGTCTTCTATGTTAACCATCAGAATATTGCTTTACAATTTTTAGGGTGTTTGAACACACACTGTTTATAGCACATGAGTATACAATAAATATAAAAGAGAACCTTCACTAAACACTTTTAAACACTAAACACCTTCACAGTATACTTCTCAACCCTTTTCTCCTTGTATGTGTTGTGGATTACTTTAAGCAGGTTAGTTGAGACCTTGTTAAGTCAAAGACTGAAGAGAGTGGCAACATGTTAGCAGTGATTTTCACCTATTTTTAGCAGATGAAGGGCTGTTATTCTGGGGATGCCCAAAAAGGGGATACATAAGTATGTGTCTGTGAATGTGTTTCTTTCTGTCTGTGTCTGGGTTCCTTTATTCAAACATCCTTACCTTCTACAGATGGTGCTTGGTCCTGGGCAGCATATAGCATATCCTTGAACGCCTGATAAGGAAATGAGAGAGAAAAATGCATATATAGATCAATCTCTGCAAACACTGATATTCACAAATATTCACAGAGCCCATGATTTCACAGAGAGGGCTGTACATGTAGCAGAGTGGTTTGGTTTAGACAGGCTGATAAGCAACTAAATGTTTGAATGACCTCATTACCTAAAATGAAATCCGTTGTAATGTAGTGTTTACAGTAGATAAATGAGAGGTGGTTAGACTAAACTGTAAGGTGCTACAAAATTGTTAAAATCACGTGCATACAGAGGACAATTTTAAAAAAGGATGTTAAGAGGTATTAAGTAAATACTAATGAACATAATGAATAAAGTCTATACAGCATAAGCTTCCTTCTAAAATGCTGAACAAGTATACCCAACCCTGCCCACTGCCTCTCAGTCTGGAGAGACTAATAATTACAAAGAGCAACACAAGGATCTTCCCTTTGGGGTATTTTATTCAGTGCTGGGAAATGTTACACAGTATCTCAAGAAACCCTTTTTTATCCAAGTTGTCAGACAAAGACCCATATAGTATCATAGTGTTTAGTGCCTCCTGTGACCCCCACCATATGACACTGTTCTCTTCTGAACCTACAAAAAACCCACTATAAAAAAAGCCCTCCTCATTCCACATGAGTTAAAGATTTGTTTTTCACTACCACATGTTCTGACCTCTATTTTACCCCATCAAAGAGGCTGGCTCCAGAGCCCGAGCTGTGCACGGAGGTGATCCTAACTATATCCGGCCGGTACATCTCAACCTCACACACTAATTTGGGCTCATTCCCCACCAGACAGGTGACATTTCATGTCCCTATGGCCAAACCTGTCAAACGGGGATTGGACTGCCAGGGCCTCTACCCGATCCACATAGCACCAAATCCTTGAGACCCTCCTGTGGGTGATGGGCCCACCAGAGGGTGGACCAGTAGAAGCAGGGGCTGGCTGAGACCCATGGGCGAAGGCCCAGCTACCAGGCACTCACTCGAGTGGCGCCTGACTCCCTTGCTCTGGTCTTCATAGGGGTTTTTTGATTTACTTTTAGTCTGGCCTCTCACCAAGGACAAATTTGCATTGGGAGACCTTATCAGGGACAAAGTACCCCTGACAACATACTGCGGATCCTGGGATCATCAGGTAACCCCCTACCACAATAAAGTTTCAATGCACAGAGGGATGGTGATAGTATAAAATGTGAATTATAAATGCCCTCTGACTATACTATAATTTGATCGTTTAATAAATAAATAATTAATGAAACAGTAGATTGAAAAAAGCAGAGAGACAAACTGGCAGATATGAAGGGGAGATAGCTGCAATGGTTAACTGGGGTCGTTTCTTTGAAATGAGGCTGATTTTGAAGATAATGGAAACAGACGACAGCATGCTGGCTCATTTGAACATTTCACTCATAACTGTTTTTCATCATAAAAACACCATTTAAGTAAATGACTCCAGAACAATAGGAGGACAGACTCTATTATAATTTATAAAGTTTTCTCAAAAAAAAAAAGAAGTTAATTGTGGAAGAAAATCTGAACTCTGCGCCAAACTTTTCTGCCTTCCAAACAAATTTTTGCCCATACTGCATGTAAATGAAGGGTGTAAATATACTGCGGTGTCCAAGTTCCCATAGAACCTGCATCTTTTGCAACATAGCAGAGAGTGAGAGGACTGTGAGAACTCCTGTGTGTGGGTGGAAACCACTCAGAAAGACAGTGCATTAGTAGAAGCCTGGACTGTTGATACTTGATACTAAGTTCCTCTGTGAATTATATGCAATGAGACTGCAGCACTGGAGTTTAACCCGAGAGGTAAACATTTCTTTATGCAGCACTCTCTCTACTTTGTCTGATTAAAATCACAAAGAGACCCACTGTGGGGACACAACAGAGGAGCTCGCTGACGAATGGTTAATAACTAATAATTAAAAGCTGATATGGTCAATAAGAGGTGAGAACTAGAACTCCAGATTCAGATGGGGGGGGGGGGGGTTTTTTAGGGTGGGGGCATGCCCGTGGGGGGG
>VOQJ01004155.1:8302-18915 GCA_015052665.1 Apistogramma diplotaenia
AGAAGAACGACTTCTAATTTAATGATGAAGAAGACGGCCACGGTGACGGCGTTTGTGCTGACGGAGATTTCAAGCCTATACTGGCGACAGAGACGGCCTGCCAGCTTGAACTTTTTTTTCTGCACATGGTCGTGTTTGGTCGAGCGTGAGCTGGCGCAGATCTCATTTTCCATTCTGTTGAGCCTAATCCTAAAACAGCTGGCTAGTGCGTTGCATGGGACTTTGCGTCACACACTGTTAATGTGGTTTTATGGCTTTTCATGTGATGTTTTTCTTGATTTTTTTTTTTTTTTTTTGCGTTACAGAAAGCCATCGCTCCAGCTGGTTGTCTTGTTCTGCTGAATGAACATCCTCTTCTGAAGTATTCCACTTCACGCTCTGTAGCCAAGCACCCTGTTGGTGAGTCTTTGTTGTCCAGCCAAATTGGTCTGTGGACAGTGGCAGAGGTGGAATAAGAAAACTAGAGGCACAGTTTTAAAAGAAGGGGTTCAAACCCTGAACAACAATGAACGCATTATGACATAAACTGTTCATTTTCAGCACTTCATAGTTGCTTTTTTGGGTGGTGTTTGCCTGTATGGTGTCTCTTTGTGGTCATAATTTATACACCAACAGTTTACAGAACAGGACTTATCCATGTTGTGCATATGTTTTATATTTTAAGATGGGAAATTTTCTGTTCTGGCTGATTTTAAAGTCTTTTAAGCTCAAAATTAATACAGTTATTTAATTTGTTGTGTGTGCATGCGTGTGTGTGTGTGTTTTGGTTGCCTCTGTGGTTTTTCATCACTTTGTTGCCATATTTCCTTTCTCAACATTTTCCATCTCTTTGTGGTAATTTTGTATCTTTTTTTTTTTCATTTTTCTAATGCCATCATAACTGTTTCCATTTCCTAAATGAAACCTGGGGCTTTGTGCGTGTTTACTGTGTATACCATGATTCTCAAACATGCCCACTGTCGATGACTTTCTGCTGCCTCTAGTAAGAGCAGACACTGGTGGGGAGTACAGTCAGGCCTGGTTGTTGTTGTAGTCGTCGTCGTCTGTGGAAAATGGAGCAGAAACATGAAACTGAAAATTTTACTGTACTCATGTAATTGGGAGATTCATTCAGCTGAAATCAAATGATTTTTTTTTTTTTTCAGATGGATAATTGGATTGTTCTCTTTGCAGGTCTGGAGGTGGGTCCTCAGCCTCAAGGTGTTTTAAGAAGTAACATCTTTGAAGCTATGAGAGTGATACTCAAACATGCTCTGGACTTCATTGAGCTGTTTAATGAAGGTAAGACTTGAAAGCTGTAACCGCATTGAAGCTTCATAGCATTTGCAACAGCGCAGCCAAGTCGGATGAATAAGTGACCTCTGAACTGGTTCTTAAAGAAGTCACAAAGTATCAAACTGTGGTTAGAATGTGAGCTCAGAAACAACAAATATGATTCATCGTGTTATATAATAGAAAAAAAATGTTTGTTTGTATTCAGTCAGCATCCCCGTGATGAGAAACGTGTTGTGACAAAATGCCCATGGGGTGGCCATCTGACTCATCCAGATGTACCTACTGCTAGATCTCTAAATTTATCTGCATCTGGCTCAACACGCCTCCGCTCAGCCCCTCCTCTTCCCTAATGCATGGAACAGTGTTTTCAATATTTAGGTGCAAGGTAGCGTTTCCCTTTTATTTTTACGTAAACAAGCAGTCTGTGCCAGGCTAGAATTGCACTCTGTTGGTTTCCCCTGAGTGTCCCTCTGCTGAAAGGCCCACTAGCCGTGACTTGGTCAGTTTCCATGTCATTAGGGTCTGGCTGGCACTGGGCTGGTAGTCTTCTGTCTTTAGGACCACACTGGTGATAATGAATGGTCTGGCATGGTGATGAAGCAGTGTTCCTGTGCTTTGAAGCTGAGCAGCATGAAGAAAGAACTCTTTTAGCTATACAAGGCATTTTTGTCGCAGCTGAAATGACTCGCTCGGAAGGATAGCCTCCAACGAAGTGGGAAAACTATGACTCTTGAAGAGTTTGTCCTTCCTGTTCCACGCTGCTTCTTGCATTTGAATATAGCTCAGTGCAGGTGAAACGGTTGCCTAATGTCTAAGCTCTGCCAAACATTACCAAACCTCCTCTGTAATTCCTAAGGTTGAACAAGCTCACTTCGGTTTGCTTTCACTCCACCAAACACCGGAACAATCTCATGAAAACTTGTCCACTGTGTGACTTTAGTTCAGTGTAAACATCTAAATTTCACTGTGTGTGTTCATCTTAGTTGATTGAAGAAATGAGTAGGCAACATGATTTTGGTGGGAACTAGACTGATGCAGCTCATGTGTTTTCAGGCTTCAGGTTTTGTCTGGCCAATCAGCAGACAGTGAACAGTTGGGAGTAGTTGATAGTGAGAAACTGGGGATTCCCAAATTTCTAGGTGAAGAGCCGGTCAATTTCTGCTAACATCAGTTTTAGGCTGTAGCCTTATTGATTAGTCTGCGATACCAACGTCTGATTGGTTGAGCGTCATCTGTCATGTTGGTCAGGGATGGCTCATGGCTATAAATAGTACAGCCTCTGACTTATTGTTGAGCAATATTAAAGCCATGCCTACTGCTCAGCAATGTTGCTCAAATGTAAACAGCCTTATGTTGCCTTATGCTGTACGTAATCCACTGATAACAACAGATTATGTAGTAAAATTCCTGTACACACAAGTATATGATTGAATACCCTAAGGCAATAAGATGTGTACTGAATGGTTTTCTATTATGAAATGGGTCTGTAATGTTATCCTGACTTCTGCATTTATTTAATATTTTCATTAATGGTGGGAGGATATCCCCATTGGTGATTGGTCGTGTTCTAATAATAATTCAGCCTGGTAACCACTAGGTGAAGCAGAGGACTTTCACCTGGGAGAGTGGTGCTTGAATTTCATGTGAAGGTAGAAGTTGGAACTGACTCAACATTAGTGTTTAAAGTGCTGCTCGTGTAGGACATGTCCAGGCTTCAGGATCTATAATAAAGCTCCCTTGAATCAGTTTTGTTAAATATTGTTTAAATGTTGACTCTGGAAATTAAGTCTACCTGTAGCTTTCATTATGTAATCAAAATCTACACGCGTATATCTGTTTGTTTGTTTGCTTTCTGTGTTGTTTAGGTGTGGAGTTCCCTCCTTGTACAGTTGAAGTTTTCCGGGTCCTAGAGAGGATCGACTACCCCAGAGATGCCAATGGAAACATCATAGCCATGGTGCACCCCAACCTGCAGGTAAATATTCAAAATTTGAATTACTCCTGCCTTCAGTCTCTAGTCATATATCACATTTGGACTGTTGAGTCTATAATTGCATGGCTTTAAAGAGGAAATGAGACTTCTTTAGTTGACGTGAGAATCTATTTTTGAAGTTTAAACAACATGCTCGAGTTACTTTCCCTGTGGCTGTTGCTTGTTGTTGTTGCAGGACTGCGACTGGGAGCCACTGAACCCTGGTGACCCAATGTTCCAGACATTTGATGGAAAAACGATCCACTACCAAGGCTCCGGGACGGTCTATCCCACTTTTATTAACGAGGCAGCCTATTATGAGAAACAACAGGCATTTATAACGACCAGGCGAGAAACCTTGGTAGCAAGTGCGATCATAAAAGCATGAAAAACTGATCCTTTAAGGCTAACAGCAATCATGAATATGCATTAGCCGCAGCAGCAATCTGTGCATTAGCAAACAGCAGAAATCCTGCAGGCTAGAAACCATCTTTTACAAACTGATTTAGTTTTTTTATGTATTCACTATCAGAAAATCACTTAACTATGCAACGCACATTTGTGGACGCACTGTGAAAGTCTTCTATCTGAAGACTGGTATATTATTGTGAGGAGTATTTATGAGACTGTATATATTTACATTAAATCAACTAAATTTTTATTATATTAAAGACTAGGCCTAATCATTGGCTTCTGAATCACTCCTTTTAAGTTTCCTACTACTGCTCAGGAAGGCTGTTTAGAGGATCGTCACCCGCAACCTTTGACTCAAACTGTAGATGTTTGTCTTTTTCCTGAAAAATATATTTATATATTGTGTGTGTGTGTGTGTAGGGGTGGGGAGGTTGTTTTGTGGCCTTTGATACTACCTACCTGTAACTCCACTGGTTGCATCTGTGGTGCTGTCCTTTTGTTGCCTTAACAGAGTTTTCAGAAACAGTTGCACAACAATCTGGAGTAAAATTGATAGATTTTATGTCGTGTAACAGTTTATTATTTTTGTGATAAAGATAAAGAAATAAAAATTTACAGTGTAAGTTCTACACGAGCCAGATGCAGTGTGAAATGTGTTTTTATAATATAATTGTCTATTTTGATATACTTGTATTGTGCGTTTTGGTTTAAAGGGATGTACAGAACTTGTTGAATCATGGAAAGCATATTTACTTTTTAATGTTTCATCTTTATGTTGTCCCAAAGTGTCTCGCTGTGGTCTTAGAGTAAATGTTTTTTAATGTTCAGCAATATCTGTTAGAATCATTTCTATGATTAGTGAAATTCACTGTACTAGAAATCCTGCGGAAATGATCCTATCAATAAATGTTGTCTATGGTGTATTTTACTCAGCGTGCAGCTGTGACTCACACTGGTAGAGCATGCAGCCACAAGAGGGCGCCATGCAACCACTGATCAAAGCTCCTTGTGTAATGCACTGTGGCGCTGTGGAGGATATGCTGGAGGGCGCAGCCCCAGTGGCATGATGTCAGAGCTGGTTGTTTGGCTCCTTCGTGTGTCACAGGAATTTACCCACTTTTACAGTCGCTGTAGCAAGTGCTCCTCCCACACTGCATTTTCCTACAACACCACTGCCATGTGTTTTGTGTGCTATAATTATGGGCTAAGCTAGATACTTTGTTCATGTCTCACTGTCTTTTCTGAATTGCCAGCGAAGCGATCCTCTCACCATTTAAGCTAAATGCCTCAGGAATCCAGAACATCTGGATTTGAATGGTGGTGACGGAATGCTGAGAGGTGTGTAGAAATATTTAAGAATATGTTAACTAAGAAGGCCTGGATGCTACCGCCAACAAACCAACAGCTTGTTCTGCAGGAGGTGTTATTTAAGGTGTAACTATATGACAAAAATACAACACGATGCACAGTTACCATGCATTTTTTTACACTGTTTACAGTGTATTCTAGTTATTTACTGAGCACCTCTGGTCAGTGCCTGTAGTGCATGGAGGCATGGTCATGGCAATGAATGAAAGCAGACTTTAGCTACGTGGAAAGTCTCCTGAACAGTCAAGTCATTATCTGACTGAATACCACACTGAACAAACTTCTTAGGCTTCTGTTTCACTGATGTTTAACAATCATATCAGTAAAGAATGAGAAGTATGGCTGTTTCAGCAACGCAATCATGACCTGGCATTCCAAAAGGCTGGCTCGCTGCACAGTCCACGTTTCATGCTTTCTATATTAAAGAAGCATGTGATTGGTAATCCAGTTTCATGGCTGGTCATGGTCTTTGTAGACTATTCATTACTGTAATCCAATACAGGCCCTCAGGCCTGCAACGAGTGCTGATCAATGCCCACTGAAAGCTTTCAGGAGAATGATCTTTCACTTCTGGGCAGGTATCCAAATGGGCACTCAAAAAATAATACCAAGCACCCATCTCTGCCTGCAGCATTAACTTTCTTCTCTGTTGTATAGCGTCACGCTCTAGTTTACTGGAAGGCTACTTCTTGGCTTCTTACCCAGATCTTACTTCCTATTATCAGGAGACAGCTGCATGAATCTGAATAATCCCACTTCAGGTTTACTTCTCTATGGAAGACGAGTCTCTCTGAGATGATCTATTAATATAAGAACCACAGTGATTGACAGTGTTCAAAATAAGCTATACTTAATTATTTACAAGCTAAATCTTCAATAAATGTTTGTCTATAGTGCCACATATCAAGATGGTGGATCAGGCTGGCCATTTTTCTACACGTTGTTCTACAGTTATAGACATTCAAACAAGCAAGAGAATGAATGGTTTATCAGCTTAGACATGCTGTGTGTTCAATAGCATGTAAAGATTTCATGTGCCTGCAGTATATTTGTTTCCTCTGAAGACTGATAACAAACTACCTGAAAAAAAAGGAGCACATTTTTCTCTCCCTTAATGTCAAACCACAGAAACCTGCAGCTATAAGGAAGCAAACCAAACACCAGTCTGCTTTCAAGGTCTAACCTGCATCAGCTTTAGGAAATGCATATGCAGCTGAAATATTAAAAACATAAAGATAAATTGATATAGATCAGCAGGACCCCTAAATCAATTTTTTTGTGGCACTAAAAGCAACTTGCGGGTTTTTGTGCTTCCTCCATGTCATGATTGGTGTTTCAAATATGTGATGATGAGATAAAAATAAAGAAAGCTTCAACAGGCGACCGGTGTGGCTAAAAAAGAGAACCACAAAGAATAGAATAGAATCAAGATGACATTTAGATCAGTTGTTTTTGTTCAGACCAAATATCAAAAATATCTGTATTTTATATGCAAGGTAAACGAGTAGTAGCAAAATGCAAAAACAACTGTGAACATTATACAGACGTAAACGCACCTTTTCTAACTCCTTGCAGTCTCTGACCATCAGAAGAATCGGTCCTTTTCAGCAAGAAGGAAAAATACGTTTTTCTTCTAATCCAATAAATGAGAATTTAATTTATGAAAAAAAAAAGTTGTGGCACTGATAAGGGACCAGCTTAAATTGTGCAATATCAATGCGTGTTTTCTGAGCAGTGGTGAACACATTAGCACTAACAAGCTTCATGGCTTGTTGCATTCACATGCTGTCGGCTAGGCAAGTTGCCCATAGACATACGTGTACATATTCATGTCTAAGCTATGGGAGCTTCTTTCCACCACTAAAAAAAATCCCTCTAAAACAAAACACTATGCTGTTTCCTCGTAGCAAGAAGGTCCTGGCTCTATCAAACCAGGACCATGTAGCTGCCGTCATCAATCAGCAGGTACTTAAATTCTCCCAGCGAAACATGAAGGCAGCACGCGTGCATACAGGAAGTCTAGAAACTTTTCAACGCATTGGCAAACTTGCCTGCATCACACGTAAAGCGGCGCGCCGTACGCCAGTTGTATGTAGGAGGTGCAAGATGGTTAGAAAGTGTTCAAGTTAATATCAAATTTTTTCGTATTCGGAAAACAAGTGAGAAGGGAACGTGGATATATGCGACAGTGTGGCCCATAACCGTCGGTTAGGACGACAGTTAGCTTCAGTATTTTTCTGACTTGCATGACGAGACTGCGACTGGCGGCAAGCCCTGCGTGAACCATCAGTATGTGGGAGCAGGAGGAATTCGCAAAACACTGGAGGAAAGAATTTCCCGACGGAGAAGTGCCTCAAATGGACTTGAACTCTGTAGAGGACATCGAGTCCGAGCTGGAGATATGCAAAGCCAACCTGAAGAGGCTCCAGAAGGCTCTGGCGGAGGAGAAATTCAAGGTGATCTACCTGGAGACCACCGTGGCTCGACAGAAGAGAAAAGACCCGGAAAGGTTTGAAGGCAAAGATGAAAACTTTAACGCTGACATGTCTACCTTTTCCAAGACGGAAAATCTCAGGAAACCTTTGCGGCGGGACACTGAGCGCGACGAGGGGAGGATGAAGGTGTCGGACTCCGGAGGCGTGAAACTCCACGCTGCAGTTTGTAATACAGCGGGGCTCATCAGCTCCTTCGGCCGGGAGCGGGGCAGGTTCAGCGGCAAGATGGGCAAGCCAGTGCCCATCCCTGTCCCGCCACAGAAGCCCGGCTTTTATAGAGGGGACACGGTCCCTGCTATTGTCTCTCGAGCGAATGACAACGAGGAGGGCAGCGACCGGGAATTTGAGGATCTGGAGCTGAATGAAAATTTCGTCAGGAATAACTTGTTGGCACCAAAGACCGCCAGCAGAGACGGTCAGAAGACTTCCAGCGCTCACCGGGACAACCGGCGGCCTTTCCGTCACAGCAGGGAGTTTGACTCCGACGATGGCAGACTGTCACCGTCCTTCCCCCACATTCACCGCAGACCCTCGCGAGGCTCCGGGTGCAGCACCCCCGAGAGGAGGAGTGATGGGTACCTGAGCTCCGACCATGATGACTCCTCATCCGCAGGTAACGTCAACGCTACTGGCGCTAGGAATGTTTATAAATAAGAAATTAAAATATATAAATGTAATTTTACTACATCAGCTAACAAAATTGGATTGCATGAAATGGTCTGGTTGGAAGATCAATCACAGCTAGGCTATCTCAAGTCTGGATTTACAGTGTGAAAACCAGATGGAATCTGGAGTTAGGCATTTTAAACGTGCCAAGGGCCCTGATATCAGGGAAGGAAGGGCATAAGGCAGCTGAATAATCTCTACAGGTATTACCCAATGTTGATTTTGTCCTCCAGTACTCAGTCATTTGTAATTGATCAGCAATGTTATGCAATTCAGCTCTTGTTTCCTCCTGCCTTTTAAAAAAAAGGGAAATCTCAGCAGATGCAAATATAATGAGGGTAAGTCAGTGATAGTAATGCAAACCCTGCTGGCATATTTACATGAATGTAGCTTGTTTAACAATTATCTTTATTTGTTCAAAACACAAGCTAAGGCGTATTCGTGTAATACAAGTTATCTTTTCAGATACACCCACTGAGACAAACAGTGTGGTTCTGTTTACTCCGCATCAAGCTAATCACCAACTGCTGTTTTAAAATATTTTCATACTGTTCTGGACAAATGCACAATACAAACACCTGTTTCTCAGCTCACATACAAATGAAACCCTGTGTAAGTGTGGCTCAGGAACAGATCCAGAGTACACTAAATACTCTAAGTCGTGTTGAAGATATCAGACAATAAGGGAACTACCACCTGTTATTGCAGATCTGCTGCAGCACAACCATTTAAAGCCATGAGCCAAACAGAAATGGTAAACAGTAGCTGTAAAGATGAAGGCTGGATTTCCTCTGAAAAGCCCTGCTCAAGCGTAGCATTGGCTTTTTAATCATGTAGATTAGTGGGTTACCTCAAACTAGGCAAAGTAGCCTGTATTTGTCCTTTGGCCACAGAATGGAAAGTGAGAGATTAATGCATATACCAGTTAAACACTCACCATTGTGTGAGGTACTCTACATTTTTTTGTATTAACTTTGATCAGGCTCAATGGAGCTGCAGGTTGTGACAAATAGATACAGCTTAATGTATTGAACACATTAATTTCATTTATGCTTTAAAATAAGGGCCATATTGAGGTTGTCACCCCTGTCAGTCAGTGGCTTGATTGTAAATAGACTGTTATGATGTTGCACAGCTGAAAACCAGCATGTAGGTGGCAATGGATGATTTGCTTTTCACTGCTGTAATGCAAAGGTTTGCTAATCTTCTTGGGTAGTGTATAAGGTCAGTTTATCTTCATTCCATAACTGAATTTTGTAGAAACTTCATTGACCAGCTTTAGACTTGTAGTAGGTCAATCAACAGTGCCCTTCACTGCCACTGGCAGTCACTTTTATGACCCACCTCAAAGTTGAGATTTGCTTTACTTGACACCGTGCTACTTTGTGTCACCGACTGCCATTGCTACAAGTCCTGTTGAAATTTGTGGTCACATTGCTGCTGGTGTCTTCCTGTGTGTCCGCCGTGTAAACGTCACTTTTGGGAAATGTTGCAAATGACTGGGTTAACTTAGCTTAGCTCAATACTAAAAGAAGCATGAAACACATAGACTAGCTCAAGAATTAGATTTATTTATTGGTCTAAAAACCAAAGTCTAATTTCTAGTAAAGACTTGGACAGTGGTTTCTGAAATCTCCTGACAGAAAAGCTGTATGAAATGTAAAATTATATAGAGAAGAGACAAAATATGAATTAATAAAGGGATTATGCAAGCATATTTTCAGAACGCGTTCTAGAGAATGGTTGGCCTGGACACTTTCTTTGTGAGGTGTCAAAGGTGATAATTATTGAACTTCAAAGGTGCCAGCAGGTGGATGTTATAGTGCCTGGTACATGTCCCCCCATATTTCCAGTCTGTGTGCTGGAATAGACGAACATCCTCTGTGTCTTGTTCCGTACTTGCATCAAATTCTATCATCTAACTCGTAGCAGAAACCGACTCTTTAAGACATCTGCTCATCTGAAGTGCTCACACTGGTCAAAAATTCACTTGTAAACTGAAGGGCTGGTACTGTAATAAATAATTTACTTGGAGAGAGAGGCTCTGTGAGTTAAACTAATATAAATACTAATCCAGGAAACTGGAGTCGTGTCATGCTGTGGCGTTGCTTTAAGGTTCTTCTGAAAATAAGTGTGGTAATACCGGCAGAGACCGTCTGCTTGACATGAGTCAGGAGTGAATGAGTAACATAAGCATGAGACTAGATTGAGGAAGGGTTTTTGAGCAGACAAAAACTCTCTGGCACATCCCAGTTCCTTAGTTTGTTTGTTCTTCTAAGCTGGATTGGCATGACAGTAATTGTTAGCTCATAGTTTCATTGTTGTAATTCTGCTCAGTGATTTGGTGGATATTCACTGATGGTACGCTGTGGCAGACCCTTCACTTCATTTGGGGGGGTTGAGATCTTCTCTTTTTTTTTGGG
>VOQJ01004155.1:18935-29391 GCA_015052665.1 Apistogramma diplotaenia
GTGTGTGGTGGGGGGGCGGGGGTTGCTGTCCACCATGACATGCTGTTTGCTTTTCCATTGTAAGAGGTCAGGGATGTATTTTCCCATAAACCTGTGGGTCAGTGAGGAGGGGCACTTACTGTAAGCTTCTTTATCTATTCCATCTTTGTTATCCAACAGGATATTGATATTTTGCTTTGACAACTGGGATAATCAGTGGAAAGACTTAATGACTTTAATTGTTGCTAAAACAATGAGGAGGGTGTGTGGACCTCTGGGAGGATACGGGGGGAGGGGGGATGTCCCTTTGGATCTAAGGTCACCTTATTCAATCTAAGTAACAGCAGCTATCTGCCCTCCTAGCCACTCAGCATTATGGGATAAAATCCTCCCTTACTCCCACTCACACATATGCACAAGCCATTGGCTCATGCCAGGGGTTGTGCGCACGCTGATCCCTTTGTGTAGTGTGTATTTCTCAGGAAGAGGTCATCCAGCAGGTCATGTGAGTGTTAGTGCACTGCTCTGGTCTCTCCATGTTGTTCCTGAGTCACGTCTGATTCACGGCACCGTTGGTCTGAAACCTGAAAGGAACTCCACTCTTACTGCGACGCTGTTTCAATAAGCATTGTTGTTTTTTAATTAGAGGAAAAAAAATGATCTCACAGAGTGAATCTTTGAATTCCAAATAATCATCGAAGGTTTTCAGTTTGAACCAGCCTTGTCCAGCCTGCATATGTGTGCATGCAATATAATACTGTTAGAAATCCTGCTATTGGAAGTGATGGACAAATTCCAGTTTTTAGCTCTCCCAGCTATTTAAAGTGTTGTAATTCAGAAATATCTGTACCGAGTGCATGCATATTAAGGGAAAAAAAGAGTGTTTATTTTTATCCTATAACGACTTTGATCTCCATAGGGAAATATGTTTTTATGTCTCACAGTAAAGCTGAATGTCTTGCTTGTTAGTTGAATTCATATTTATCAAGTCTCACTGGCAGGAGGGACCCTCTGAGGGGGCTGTTTCCTGCTCATCTTACCTATAGCACATTTCTTTATTAAGCATCCAGTAGCTCAGAAAATAGCCATGAAAGAGAGAGAAAAAACAGTCACACAGTATTCTGACATTCAGATGTGTGACAGTTTTTTTTTAATGTAAGGTATTTAAATGCAGTGATAAGATAATTTAATATTGTATACAGTAACTAATAAAATATAGAGAATGGTAAGAAGACGTGATCTTTTGGAATTTCAGCATTTTGAGTGAACGTCACGGCAACATGTACAAATAAGAAAACAGCATTTTGCCATCACATGAAAGAAATGGCAACGACTTATGGACACACGTACATTACACTTTAATTATTTTCAAAGTTTAAATAAATGTAGTATCAGAATACAGTAATACAATGCAAGACTATGTATTATGATACAGTCTGTTGATGGGTGTAGTGTCATGAAACACTATATGTGTAAAGGCTAATTTACACCATTGAGCTCTGCTCTAAAAACCGTTACAGATTTAACTCTGTGAAACGGGATAAGTGTAAATATAAATGAATAAAAATAGACTTACATTAGTTTTTGTTAACTAACTAGTGACAGAACCAATAACTCAGTGGAAAAGTAGGAAACTCAAACTAAAAAGAATAGAATAGAATAGAATGCCTTTATTGTCATTATACAGATGCAGAATGAGCTTGGAGTCTAACGGGGACACGTTTCTACTGTGCCTGGCTGCAGCAGTGAGTTTCTTGTTAAAAATTAAAGGATATATGGTCCACTTTCACTCTCTGTGTCTTAAGCAGTAAGTGGTTCTTCATTGCTGGCTAGCTGCTCTGAAATGGGGAAAATCCATCTATTAGCCATTAGCCATAATGTTTGTGTTTATAAAGGACTTCATACATGAGGACTGTGTGGAGGAGAGCCCGAGTCAGGTGCACTGGTGGTTCACCAGAGCAACAAGCTGAAGCCAGACACTGCTGGATTTCGCCTGATTGGGTCAGCTGTACAGACCGAACAGTGCAACCAGCTGACAAAGTAGATGTAAAGCTGCACTCATTTTAACTTAGTTATGCTTGTAATGCGATGTGCATGTAATAACCTGTTATGTTATAACATGGTTGGACGTCCTCAGGGAATGAGACTTATATTGCACAAAATAGAGCTGATCACTTCTTGTGGACATCTGCTCTGTACTGATTGCCCCGCTTGGTCTGCACGCTCGACCTGACCAGGAGGAGCTGCTCCACTTTAAGTGCCCTTCAACACCAGTGCTGTACTTTCCCCAGCAAGGATGTGTCCGTGTGATATAATGTAATTATCAGATGGAGTAAACTCTTCAAATGAAGTAAAATAAGAATCTCCAAGTAGGTTTCAGATGGCTGCTGACTGCCAGCCAGATCAAATTTAGTCCAAGTGTAGATTCAAAAATAACATGTTGCTGTCAAATTAGACGAGGGAACGCTCAGAAACTGAGATTGCACAAAGTTGACCTGCATAGGAGGCAGAAGCAGTGACTTTCATTGAAATGCTATGGGGGTATTTGAAAACTGGAAACTTTGAGATACTCTTAGCAACAACCTTTAACTAAAGGAATCTTCCATTTAAGAGACCCATTTCAGCAAACTGATGTCAGAGATGAAACACTGACTAGAAGTCAGTGCTGATGGTGCTTAAATAAACCACATTTATCTATAGATATTTTTTTTTTAGGTCAATTTCTCAGATGTTGTCAGGGAAATGCAAACAGATTAAAAAAGAGGCACAAGAGCCTTGTGCTTTTGTGGAAGTCTTGAAGAAAGACTGGAAAAGAAATAAAGTCACCACTGACCTTTTGACTGTTTACAAGATTTAGACTCAAGCTTCTACTGTACCAACATCTGTCAGGTTTCCTATAGCAGGCCTCTATGTGACGTTTAACTGCTGTGATGTAATGAATAGTTAGTATCATCAGCAGACGGACTTGCCATGTCATGTCACTCACGTGGCTTTTCATATGTAATCGCTAAATTTTGTAGAAATGATAAAGAAATTGTTTCTTTATAATAGACATATCACCTGTTTGATCAGTAAAAGAACAAGCATTTTGTCAGTCTATTAACTTACATTACTACTTTTCCTTTAAGATGGCTTCTTCTTGCCTCAGATAAGCAGGACTTGTCCAGACATGCTCCAAGCAGTATGTGCAGCATGGGAGCTGTGAGCCTGTCATGTTGTTTAACCGGAAGCTTGTGATCGTCTCTTACACCTGTGAATTAGTTTTTAGCCTCTGAAGCTTCAGCATATATCATGCGTGTTCTCTTTTTACATATATGACAGCTCAAGTTAGTGCACTGTCTGAATGCAAAGTGAGAGTTTTTTGAGACTGTGGTGGACTGTGTGGTGCTTTGCTACCCCTGTGGTGTCTTTAAGGTACAGTCAAATATAGCATCGAGTCAGTTAAACGTCTGGGATGTTGATCTGGTCAGTGAAGTATCAGAGGGGGTTGTTGATCAGTTTCAGGTGCTTTTGTGATAATTCACTTAACAACAGGTGCACCAGAGGGAAAACATTGAGACAAGCCCAAATCAGGAATGATTTTACAGGTGGAGGACACTTTTCCCTCATCTTTTCTGATAGTTTTGTCACTAGCTTTGCATTTGGCTAGGGTCAGTGTCACTACTGGTAGAATGAGGCCATACCTCGGCCCTACAGATGTTGCACAGATAGTCTAACTCCTCCACGATGGCACCTGCACATCAACACAGGGTTTGGTATCTTCTACTGGGCCCTGTGCTCACTGCCCGGCACTGTGATGTCTGATCGGCATTTGCCATAGAATACCAGAATTGGCAGGTACACCACTGGCACCCTGTGCGTTTCACAGATAAGAGGCAGGTTCACCCATGAGGGCAGACATGAAAGTGTCCGGAGAAACCGTGGAGAACGTTATGCTCCCTGCCACATCATTCAGCATGACCAGTTTGGTGGTGGGTCAGTGATGAGCTGGGGAGACATATCCATGCAGGGATGCACAGACTGTAACAGGCTAGGCAACAGCACCCTGACTGCCATTAGATATTGGTATGAAATCCTCACACCAATTATCAGACACTATGCGGGTGCAGTGGGTTCCAGGTTCCTGCTGCACTACAAAACCCATCCTCATGTGGTGAGTGTATGCAGGCAGTTCCTGGAAGACGAAGGAATTGCTATCATTGATTGGCTCCTGTGCTTGCCTGTCATAACCCAGCAGAACACCTGTGGGACATTGTTTCAGTCCATCCAGTGCTGTCAGGTTGTACCTCAGACTGTCCAGGAGCTCAGTGATGGACACCATCCATCGTGTGATTCGGAGCTTGCCCCAATGTTACATGGCATGCATACAAGGAAGTGAGGGCCACACGAACTACTGAGCACCATTGTGAGTTGCTGTATTGAAATTTCAACAAAATGGAGTAGCCTAGAATTGAGGTTGATAATTTTCCTTTTCATCAGACTTTGTGGCATTCTTTCATTCCTAACACTTTACACAGTCCATATCAGAGATATCCAGCATGATCTTTTTCTCATTGGCATCAGTGAGATGTATTCACAGTGTTCCTTTTCCTTTTTTGAGCAGTGTACATTGAGAACTATTACTGATAAGAAACTTGGGTAACTGATTCTTTCTTGTATCTAAATGAGGAATCAAATTTGCAATATTTCCTATTATTTCCTCTCATTTTTCACTAGTTTTACATGATTCCCACTCTAAAATAATCCTCAGTAGTTTTATGAGTCTTGGTGCTGCCAATCAGTTTGCCAACTGTCCTCTCCTTTCTCCTCTTATTGGCAAACAAAAGGTTTAAACAGCAAGTGAATGGAGCTTCTGTGCTCACGACCAGAGCTGTGTGTTTGAGATGACTGTACCGATTCAGCAGTAGAAAAAATATATCTGAAACGGACTATATAGAGCATTCTGAAGTAAGTCTGATCTTTTGGCTTGTTTATACACACATTGACCTCATTATTTGGCCATTATTAATATCCACCCACAGTTTTAACTTATGTATATGATGAAATGGAAAAGCATATCAGATCTAAATATAAATAACTTCAGTGTTTCCTGTTTCATGATCGACCCATGTGGGGGTTTGTGGGACTTTTTTTTAAAATTTAAATATCCATCAAATCTAAAGGCTCTTCAAAGTAAAAACACTCAAAGTATCCATGTCTAAGTCCTCTAAACTAAAATCCTATTTATGGCTTGACTTGTTCCTGCGTTACCTTGGTGATGACTGCGTCGTGGTAGTGCAGGGAAGCAGGCAGGATGTATCTGTGATGGTGGAGGAGGTGTGGGTTTTGCAGCATCATCGCCTGCTTGTGAGATGGATGCGGGTCTGAAAATTTGTATGTTTGTGAAAGCCTTGACCTTAACTCTACAGCAGAGGTGTGAAATACACTGTCATGACATGCATTGCAAATACAGAAGCTGAATACTATATATAAAATAAAACAAATCTAGAAGAGTGTATGCACATGCATGCAAAATCAATGTCAGGTGCTGCTTTATAAAGGTTGTTACAAATGTAATACTGTAGATTTTAAAACTTAGGTCCTAGTGAGGATGCTTTTGATGATGCTCTTAACGTTTTTGTTGATCTGTTGATTTAAATGCATTAAATAGGAATAACAAATGCGTAACAAATAAGTAGCAGACACAAGTACGGTTGTTTCCAGGCTTCTTGTGCAGCTTGTTCTATAGTTAATTTAGGCTGTCTCAGTGGCTTGAAGGTTTCACTTCATGTTGACATCAGGCTCGCTAGTGGCTCCATAACTCTTCTTTTTGTGGCTGAAGATAGTTTTGCATGTTGTTTGAAGTTCTTGTCACGCTGCAGAAAAGACACCTCCATATTTGCACTGTCATTTAGATAACCAAAATGCACCCATGTGTGTAACGTCTTCACTCTTGTGCTTGTTAAACCGTTTTCATCACAGCAGAATTGTCCTCATGGTAAGCCTGAGTTCAAATGACACTCAGTTCAGCTGACTCAAAGACCTGTGTGAACTAAAGCCCTGTGATGCTGACAGACACTTAATTGCAAGAAGTGAAAGTAGTTTAAGATGCATGAAGATGAGTTTGGGTTCATTAGATTGAGTTGTACTGTTCAGTGTACTATTTCAAATAGAGAACATATATTCAATTAGTAATTAAAGGTTAATTTTATTAGGTGTGTGATGCTAATAATGACTCCATGGCCTAATCTTTGTTGATGTTACCTAGTTTTCCATTAGCTTATTGTTTTTGGGATACTTGCAGAGTGCTCCCTGGATGCGTTTGTTCATCTTTAAACAAAGGTGTGGACCCCTCAAACAAAGGTGTGGACAAGAAAGATTCCCCTCATTAAGAATAGAGGGAAGAGGCTACGCACGTCTTGAGGTAATCTAGGAAAGCACACGCTCTCAATTCACCAATAAGTGGTTTGTTTCTATCTCCCATGGGACAGGGCCAAGCTGTACTGCTCATTTCTCTCACCCTCTTTTGCCCCCATTGAACTCATCTTCTAAACAAAGACTGACGCAAATGAAGATGCTATCTCACTCACTGAGTTTCCCTCAGATTTTTACACAGGGGAATATCTGGACAGGAAAAGGAAACTCAATTCTAGAATTTCTTTCAGTTCAAATCAAGATGAGCACCTGCAAGATTTAGTAGAGCCTGAGAGTTGTGGTTTTCCTGTCAGTTAACTGATTCATCTCGCCAAAATGAGCAGTTTGTGTATACTAGAATGTTGTAGGGAAGGAACTTACAGTAATATAATTTGATATTTAATCATAGTTTGCTTGTCTTTCTTTCCAAAAAGTGTCCAGTAGCTGAACATGTTTCATTACCTGTCACATATGGTAAATAAGGACACACAGTGCTCCCAACTGAAGAGTTGAACTCGGAGAATATTGGCCAGTTGAGCTTGAAAATCATCCCAAAATAAGAAAGAAACACATGATCTACCAGCTACCAGAATGTTGAAAAAAGAGGTTACAGTTAGTTTTTTTATCCTGCTCTTTCTGAAAGCTTTCCAGTATCTCTTTCTCCCAGTAGTTCTCACTCTGTAGGGCTCTAATCACATTTGTTAGCAGTTTCTCTTTCAAGGTCTTTGATCATCTAAAACAGACTCTGAGCTCTGTGTTAGTGGTGGAAAGTGCAACTGTCATTTGTGTTTCTTCATTGGTGGGAAATGGGGGCGGGGGTCCTCAAACCAAACCGTTGATGCTTTTCTATCCGTTATCAGTCGTAATATTGGTGCGGCTTGCATATAGACGTACAAATGGCTCAACTGTTTTTATCGTTAACATTATGAGGAGTGAGGGGGAGAAAAACAAAAATTAAATTTAATATCAGAGGCACTCAGAGGCAGGTCACTTATGATTGGCTGACAGATACGGCTGCCATGGAGACCCCAGCGTGGTGTGTGTGTGTGTGTGTGTGTGGTAAGACCAGGGAATGCAAGTGTGCACGGTGCATATGGACCCAAAGAGTCATGCATGCTTCTAAAACACCGTCAACTGGTGTATATAGCCCAGTACTCAATGTTCACTTCTCTCAATGGTGTTGCATGTTATGCAATCTGTTGAGACTGCTGCTTTCAGTTCCTACAAATAAATAATAAAAAAAAGACATGATGTGATATGAATAGTAGTTGGATAGAAATTTTTAGACTGGAGATTGGAGATTTTTGACTTGATGCTGGCAAAGATTTTGAGGTAGTGTAAAGGGTTACATTGAAAAGCTAAAATAACAGGAATAATTAGCTGACAGAAGCTAAAGGCAGACGACGTCGGCAGACTTGGACTTTGGTTACGAGGGAGAGCAGAATCTGAAAAAACAATGTTCCCTTTTCAGCTTGAGACATCTGATAACCACATGTTTTTAAAAGCTTAGTTTCACAAACAAATGGATTGGTTAAATGGTCAATGGGCTGCTACTTGTATAGCAATATATATGGTGGCAAGTGACACGTGTTTTGGAAAGTCGCAGTTTTGTCCAGTGCTTACTTTTCATAAGAATATAGGGAGTAAGGAGTATTTTCATTAACCACTTCAAAATTTCACATATGGAGGCTGACAGTAAGAGAACTGCAAAAACACTGTTGCATTCAACCTGCTGGTGTGTGAAGTCCCCATGGTGATAGTGTTATTGTGTCAGATGGCAGCCTTGTTTAAACCTGATAATGTATGTATATCTTCATGGGCCTCCATAATAAGGAGGCGTTTAGCCTTCTCACCTGTCAGGACATATTCTCCTGACCCCACCTCCCATCCTCCTATGTCCTCCTGTGACCTCGGGGGGCTTTTTTTTTTCTGTTCAGCTGTGCGGCAAAAATTTATAGAAACACTTGTATTCACTGAAGTGTAATGGTGTTAAAACACCTTTACTCAAATTTTCAGCCTGCAGTTTCTCAAGGACGTTGTTTTCCAAAGTCATCACTTTCGTTTCCTCTTCTTTCCGAGCGGAGATGGAAACAGATGGGCAATTTTGCAGGTGCAACTTTTTGCATTTTGAAACCATTTATTGTGACCTTTCACAACGTTTGTCAGGATGGGAATGCTTTCTTACCTCAGGATCAAAGTCCTTGGTGGAGCGAGGGAAGAGGATTTGTGTTTTAGGTCAAGATTGCCTGCTGTGGGTATAAAATGTCACTGTGTAAAATCCCTTCTGGAAACACGAGATACTCAGAATCTGCAGGTCAATGGTTAAAATGTCAGTCTGGCATGGAGGATCACCGCTTCTGCTGTGTTCAGACTGTTTGCTCAGCCTTGAAAAACCAGACACTGCCTGTTGATGCTTGTTTAGCTGCAAAATCTTGGCAAAGGAACCGAGACCCCAAGACATCACTGTTTGCGGCCAGGATTCAATTTAAGGCAATTATAACGGAGTAACTTATATTGTTGAGATGGTCACATGGTTTACTGTTGGTGCTGATGGCCTTTTATGGTGTTGAGCTGGGTTCCTCCTGCATTTTGATCACTTGTTGGTGCATTTTTTTACACAACACACCCTATTGGTGTATACGCAAGAAAGCCCATTACCAGAGGTTATGCAAAACCAAACAGCTCCCTCCCCCCAAAGGAAATAAGGCTGTTTGATTCAAATGTAAAATACATTTTTGTTTATCAAAAGGCCAAAAAATGAAATGAATAAATGCATAGTTTCAGTTAAGTAAGTTAACACAGACCAGGGTTTTTAACTAAAACTAAGCTACAAAGTGTAATTTTGAATGAAAAAAACATTTTAGATAAATGAATTGAAAATAAAAAGTAGACAGGAAGAACCCTGGAGACTCACTGAAATTAAATTGAACTGGAAAGTGGAAACTAATGAAATAAACGAATAACCCTGACATGAGCTCATCGCATTTACTTTGGGTGGACCACTTGTGCTTATGTGCATTGTCACCTTCCGTAAGGCCCATTTTGAGCCAGGAAAACCCTGTATACTCTTTCTGAGCTCCATGTTTTTAATATTGGACTCTGCTAAAATAGCTTTGTAGGATTTGCACTTCAGAATAATCCCTGTCTTTTCCTGTGTGCTGTTAGAGCCTCTCAGTTCATCCTCTGTCTAAAATAAGCCTTTTTTCTGGCATCACGCACCCTTTAAGCCAATGTTCTTTTGATTGGCTGCCCCTCATAAAGGTTAAACAGAATATGGGTGGGGCTACTGTGCTCACAACATCACACATCACAGCTGTGTGCATGACATGGCCATATTAAGGACACGCCTTTAGTGTTCTAGCCTGGGGAGGTCCCCCGTACGAAGTGATGCGTGAATGGGAGAACTGTAAGATTGCACAAGCGCTTTGTGAACCCAAATGGCCACGCCCATGATAAATTGTAAATTCCGGTGAAATAACATTTTGTTCCGAAAAGCAACAGGCAAAGATCTCAGGCTGGCGTGAGAGAACGTCAGCCCGGTGAAGCGCTGGGCAGGGTTAGCAATCCACTGCTGGCGAGAACACTGGCCCAGTCTATGAAATAGTAGCAAAAACTGCCAGAAACAGAGCTCATCTTCAAGCTCACAGGTATTACTTGTATATGATCTCATTATATAAAATTTGATGGCCATGCTTAAAATGGTCCACCACTGGAACATGAATATATCAGACACAAAATAAAGAGCTCAATAGGTCCTCATTAATGCTAGAAACCAATATGTTATTGTTTATTCAGCCAACAGTAAACATTTTAATTCTTCAATTCAAGAAGAACGTCAAAGGTGTAAAAATGCGTGGTAGGGCTCTTTGGTTCTCTGCCCATACATTTACCGATAAACTGAAAACAGCCTGATCAGGATGAATGGAGAGTGAGCTGCTGCTGCTCTGTAAAGCAGCTTTCACGTTCTTTTTGCTTTCCTCTCGTGTGTGTGTGTGTGTGTGTGTGTGTGTGTGTGTGTCTGTGTGTGTGAGTGAGAGAGTGGTGTGTTAGAATGAGGTAATGGGCTGCTTGAAGAACTCTCCTC
>VOQJ01004163.1:2878-17700 GCA_015052665.1 Apistogramma diplotaenia
AAACAAATAAAAAAAAGGCGTAATTTTTGTGGTCCCCCCAATTCTTTTCCCCCCCCCCCCCCCCCCCGTTCTCTGTGGTTTATCAGTATAACCAGTAACAGCCACATTCTTACAGCTTTGCTTTCTTAATTGCTAAACATATATAGATTAATGCAGTTTTAAGACATTTGAAAATGAGCTCATTTGCTCTGTCATACTGCGGTAGCTACTGTAGTGCTGCAGTCAGGGATTTCCCTAAATATTAGCATTTTATGAGTCACATAACTTCTCAAGCTGCCTTATCTCACAACAGAGAGATACTCCCATTTCTGCACATAACCTCCAGGTATTAGCATTGCAACAAGGTTGTGCAGTTACCGCCTGCAGTGGTTTTTATGCTTTTAATGAGTAGACATTTGAATCCACGGTTCTTTGAGGGACCTTTGGTCATTTCAAATTAGTTTTTCAAAGACCAAAGAATAAATTTGAACACGTTTCATTGCCTTGTGTGTGTGTGTTTGTATAGAACTTTACATCACCGCTTTGCATTGTCTGACTCGCTGTGAGAGTTTTGTACTGTATGTTCCCAGAGTGTCAACATTATTACGAGGATACAAATGTGAAACAACCACAGAAACTAGCACATGATTCCAGGTAATCATCACACGCTAAAGCTTGGAGCAATATTACATTATGTGTATGATATTACTACCTACGGTACAAGTCAGTGTTTTAACATCCTAATGCACACATATGAACATTTTATTGCTAGCAGGTTATCATATTATTATCACTTTATTACTAAACTAGTACTAATTGGATTTTGTCCTTTGTAGCAAATGTTATTTCCACCTTATTACCTCCAGTTTTATTATCCAGTTACAAAAACTTCAATGTAATATTCCTCAGCAATAAACACTTTTGTTTACAAACAAAGAGATATGCTTTTAAACAAACGTACCCGTCTGAGTCACAGTCACTCGACATTTTTACATCAACGTTAGTTTGAGATCACTGATTGACGATGCTGTCTCTGCGAGCCCTACAGAGACAATATCATTATGAGCTGCGCTGTGCTGCTGGGCAGCTTTCTGCTATTTATAGCCAACTCTAAAAAAAACTTTCTAATGCAGAGCAGACCTTGCTCAAAGGCACTAAGCACTATTGGTTGCTGTCAGCAGAAAAAATAATAACAATAATAAAACAAAAAAAACTCTAACCACTCCTTCACCTCATCAACTCAACTTCCTGTTCGCTCTGAATTAGTGTGTGGCCCCATCTACCTGCACAGCTCCTCCAGTACAGAAATGGACTCAAATAAATCTGCTTCTTCCTTCCTTCCTTCCTTCCTTCCTTCCTTCCTTCCTTCCTTCCTGATGTGGCTGTTGTAATAGTTGCACAGCAACTCCCCCACCCAGCCCACAACAGATTTAAGTTACATTAATGTACATACAGTAGCCATCAAAACTATATTAATGTGTAAGTGTCCAAACTTGTTACTGCTTCTGTATTTGTTGCAGAAAAATATTTGTTGAACTGAAAATGATTCTATGAGGTAAACCGTTGCCTGGATTCTGACTATCGTCTATAAAAATATGTGAAAAAAGAGGAACAACATACTAAACTCCACTTGCATGTTCGTGTTGTGTAAGCATGTTGTGTAAGCATACACCTCAGCTCAACAAATGTGTCCACACGAAAAAAGTCGCTCAGAACTTGCGACACTTTTTTTCCTCCACCTTTTTTTCTCCAGCATCTCTCAGCTTTCACGTGCGCTGCCTTCATGTGCCGAGAGCTTAAAATCCAATAGCACAATGGGAAGCAGATACACCAGCCTTATCCACAATGACCCCACTGCATCTGCTGCTAATTCCTACAGCTACTGAACAACTTGCGTGGAGAAGAAGCTTTTGTCAATGTGTATTGCAGCACCTCATTAATTATCGCAGCAGGTGGAGGGAGAGCAATGTGGATTAGAAAGATCTATGCACCTGTTCTCCAGCTTTTGTTGGACAAAATGGTGTGGGTACACAATAACACCTGTGTTGGCTATAGATTGGTATAATAGGGAATTAATTCGGTAAGCCTAGATAACCGATTTGTTTCCGTAAACATTAACAGGCAAGTTCATTTATGGGCACAAAAGAAATATTGATTACATTTCTGAACGACTTAACGGGGCGCGCTGAGCCCGGCGTTGCGTCAGCTCTCGACGAGCAAATAATACGCTATTGAGGTGTTACCTCCAGCAAAAATATCAAGCATCAGTTTGCCGATTCATAGTAATCTCACTGTGACTAAAGATTTTTTTTTTGTCACCTGTCTGGTTTAGTTAAAAGAAAAGGAATGAATGGATGTTTCATCAAAGACGTGAATAAAATGAATGACACAAACGTAGCTGCAGGGAGAAACCAAAGTTCTATTTCTGTTTCATTATTCCGCACTTCTGCTCCTTTCCACTTCTATTAACGGGAGATCACATATACGGTGGGATACGGAAACGCTGCAGATGGAGTTATAAACAGACATATTACATTCAGAGCCTCAGAAGAGCTAAGTGACACGTGTCATTTTCGATTATTTGTTATGCTGCCTGAATGATTAGAGACTTACTCACTGTGACAATATTCTTTTTGCCTCATTTTTTGACACTTTCTGCATTACTTCTGGCTGATTTACTGAGCCATGCGTGAACGTGAATATTCAATGCACATTACTGTAATGCGAAAGCGTTAACGTTTTGTCGTAAACTTGTAAGACGTCACATGCTTACCAAATCTTATTTAGGATGAAAATAATCTGTAAGAGTGGAATAAAGTTTTGCGAGGCCAGTATTTGACATCTTGCAAGACTGAAATTTATTTCATGGCATTTCTGAATGTGTGACTGAGGTCATTGCATGATTTGTGCTGCAACAAAATAAGCCAACAGGACCCCGAGTCTTTGTAAACATTAATTTGAATCAACTGATTCATCTTAAAATCTATGCACAATTAAGGAGACATCTGTCATCGCTGCTGTCTTGGTCTATTTTTCTTTAAGCTACCTACTAATTTGCTAAAAATCCCATTTCCCACATTTCCTTGTTTGACAGCCACAGATAATGGAAAGCACATCACTGCTTTCATTCTGTACAAATGGGAGAGCAAACACTGATTAATTTTCTACACGTGATTATAAAGCAGCCAACATAACACCGAGGGTGTCTCTCTTTGTGACGCACGTCTCCCAAAGATGATAAGGCTTCACAAAATGACACGGGCACTTCAGCTGGGTGCCGCTTTAGGAGAATCGCCTCTCCTGGCATTGTGTGTTCTGATTAATAAAACACTTATTTTTGGTATTCAAATAAAATTGTTACTGGTCAGTAGATAGTCGCACAAGAGTCTTTTAGGATTGATTTCCAAACATACTGTCGCAGGAAAAGAATTAAAAGGAGATAAGGTGCAATATTACAGTCTAATCAGGACAGCGGCTTATATAATGCATTCTGCATTTTGCTGCCCTAGGACCTGGACTGCAATGTTCACTCTCATGTAAAAGAGGATTTTTGAGTGCTTTTGGCATTGTGGTTCTATTATTCCCTTACAGTGCTACTGCACGGAATAAAGTGATTATCAATCATGGCTCTGTTATAAATCCCCAAATACTTCATAGTTCAATATATGCAAACAATGAAACCAGACACAAACCACTTACTTCATTCCGAAATGAATTAGCACAGAAAAAAAAGAGATATGTAATTCTAAGCCCGTATACAATGCCAAGACAGTAATGAGTGGCGTAAGGAGGGTTTTGCATTCCCCCGTGAATAGACTGTGATGAGAGCACCTGCACTGTGCCCGCTGCCAAAATGCCCCCACCTCGCCAACATCACCAATCCAAAACCTTTTCAGAAATGTAACAATAACGCATTGGTCCATATACACCTTCATGTTGCTGCAATTAATCATGGCAGTGTCAAAAGGACAAGGCGGTAATTTTGGTGGTGACAGGATGATTCAATGGGAGAGCAGAAGCAAGAGGAACGGGGAACGAAGGAGCAGCGGTGCAGCGAGCGAGATCCCGGCCATGGCTTAATCAGCTTTCCTTCTTATTAACTGTCATTATCTTCCCTCTTTTCAATCAGTGCTTGCTTGTGCTGTGAGGATGTTCTAATAGTGGCACTGGGAAGCTATTATTGATATGTCACCAGCTTGCTTCAGTGCTTCAGATGCAGACAGATCTTGAAACATAATGGCTGACACTTAACTCATGCGGTCCATTATATTCAGCCCCCTCAGAGCTGCAGTAGGGGAATTTGATGGTTTATTTATTTATTTATTTTTTAAAAATATGAACTTCCAGACACTGGAGCTCCTTAAAGAAGTAAAATGTGTGCGGTAAAATCGAAATATTGTTTATTATTAGTTTATTATTGTGAACTAGCATACTTGCTTAGCATCTCTAATCAGTCTGAAGGGGTAATATGCTTGCTACTACAGCCATGCCAGTGAACTGTTAATGTCACGGAAACTGTACAACATCTAAACTAGCTTAGTCTACACTGCATAGAAAAGAAAAGGAAAAAAAGTAACTGGTTACCCACATTTGCATATTTTTTCAGTTCTAATAAGGCAGTTAAAGAAGCAATAAAAAAGAACGTAGTCAGCCAGATGAAGGAACAGTAGGAGCCTTATGAAACTGTCTAGTATAACAAGACTCGCAACAGTATATTGGATGAAGTTCAGCACTTTCAAATTTCTATGCTAAGCCAGAGTCAAGTATCAGACATTATGCTGGATGCTGAAAGGATGTAAAAGGATGTTGCATAGCAACAGGGACTTTTTCGTTTCTTTAAGAGAGCCAAGCAAAATTTATCAAAGCAAATACAAAGCTATGTCTGCCTAGGACAAAAGACATTCTGTATTGAATAGTCTATAAAAGTACACGGGGTTCTTCTACACAGTGATAAGAAGTCCATGCTGAGCTGACATATGGTGCTTGTACCTGTGGTTGGAGCAGAACAGTGGAAAAGCATAACTACATGTGCACATGCTCTATTCTGAAGGGTAGGACAGTGATATGATAATGCAGTGACATGGCACTCAGGGAATCCTGAACAGAAATGTATTCTTAATGTCAAGGCAGGAGGTTATCCTGCCACTCAAAGAGCTAATCATGTGCTCTATGAAAGCCAAACCAGGAAGCATATAAACCAATCACGTTCTTTCACTGCAGCTGCACAGCTGAGGCTCACATTTCCAGCTGTATGGCGGCAGCCACAGATATTGTTATGGTAGTAAACCTGTAAGTGCACTACATCCATGACATAGCATGCATTCATTCAAATGCTCTGACTGCACGAGCCAGAGATATTAATCATTCCTGCTTTCTAAAATAAAGCCACACCTGAGCTATATCTTTATCTATACACTAAAGCACATCCCAGTCACCAGCAACATTAAATGCACATGTCTTTCCCAGTTCATTTAACTGGAGGCTTGGTTTTATTGCACAAAAACTAACTGCCCAGAGGTACAATTACCAAGATGGCTGCCAATTGGCAATATGCTTTTAGGACTTAGGACTCCATAAAGCTCATGTACACTTAACCCGGCGATATGCAGGTTTTTCCTCTTACCTGCTTTTCTGCTCCTTTTCCTTTAGATGTTGGTTAGTTATTTTTTGATCAGCTGTTTTTTCCTTTCATTTGAAAATGCAAGTAAGTCTAGCTGATCTGCAGCATAATTAGAAGTTTTCATTTTTTCTAGCCAGTCTTCAGTCTAATATTGTACCAGCAGCTATATTCTACATATTGCTTTAGCCATAAGAAGACCTGCCTGTGGCAGCATAAAAGTTTTGATGCCCGAGAACATAAAAGTTGAGTGAATTCACATTAAGATGACCCGATCTTTAAACAATCTATAAAAACGTGTTTATGATAACAATGTATCAGCGGGAATGAATGTAAAAATAATGTGAGTGTGTGAAAGGCCTTTCGCTCGTGGTGATGTACTTACAGAGAATCATAACTTAGAGCCGCAGCTCTGCTCGGCTTTATGGAGCTCTATAATAGCTTGCAGATCATTGTTTAGTTCTGTGGCCTTCCACTTCACCGCTGCGGTTCGCTCGCAGCAGTTTCATTGTGGTGTCCTCGGCTGCAAACGCTTTCACGTCTTAAAAGTCACTGTTCACTCACTGTGCGCCAGCGCTAGTAAAACATTTAGCTCCATAACTACTGAAAGTGTAAATAATCAAATACAGATTATTAACTTAAAGAACGAAAGCTGTTAAAAGTCAATATTTTTAGCATTTCTGTGCATTGAGTGTTTGGCAGGGACATGATGTCAACTCAGTTTTGACAAAGAACAGGTTGAAGATATAAAATATTATTGCATGTTGTAGCCTGAAAAGCATGCAGCCAATTCTTCAAGTCTAAAGTAATAATAAATTCACATTTTATTCTTTCAAAACACTAAGTGGATAATACCGCCATGGATTAAGATACTTTTGTGCATGAAATATCACCGAACGGTCATATTTACGAGCTGTTGCTAATTGCCGGCTCAATCAATTCGGTCAGATTCTTTGTAAGTTGTGAGTCCCTATTGAGAGCGAGCTTGCTATGATATGACATTGAAAATAGAGCTGACAACAGCTCATTTTGCAACAAGCCTGCGGCAGCGGCACCGACAAAGACTAAATGAGTTTCATCAAAAAGCAAATGGAGCTGTTTGAAGTTGCAGCCATATAACTGGGCCAAAGCAGGAACACTCAAGCAAATACTTACAAACCTAATAATGAGGTTTTATTATGCAGCATGACCAGTGACAACAGCATAAATGGAACAAATGGACTTGTTTAAATGTCATATTTATCCTCGTGAGCAGGCAACACATGAATTAAAAACAATGCCAAAACAAAATGCTGCTTTTCTCCAGTAATTCTCCTTTTATCTAGCAGCTATAAGCCTAGCTTAAATTCAAAACAAGTGCTTCTCAGTATGCAAAGATTCGTATCATATGGTACTTTTTAATGATCAAATATTAAAATAGTAGGCTAAAGAACCTTGTGATTAAACCGTAGCTATCCGAGGACAAAGAATAGATGATGATGAAACATATTTCCACGTAGTTTACAAACAAATATGTTTTGTTTTTAAGTATCACGGTTACGACTGGAGATTAAATGGACCTTTTAAAGGGCTTAGTGAGACTGCGGCTTGGAAATCTATTCTTGAAACCTGTCAGAGATTGTTGGCCAGGTTTGTGATTTATTATAACAGTACACAGCAACGTTGACAGGCCATGATCAACTCCCCACTGAGGCAATGTTACCTTCCCGGCTCAAAGTGTTTTCTTTCTTATGTTCCTTGAATCAGCAGCCTTGGCTTTATATCTTTCATTATTCCAGTCCAAACACAATGTCTGTTTGCAGGGCTAATAAGCAACACTGAAGTTGTGTGTTTCTGGATGGTTCTGAGTGGGGGAGTCTTTGGACCGTGTGCCTTATGTGCTTTAAGTAGCTTGTTATTGAGGTTACAGCTAATAAATGATTTTTTGTAACTTAGCCAGGTCACTCTCACGATAATTTAAAATTGATCCAAGCTTCTTTCACAGTGAACTAAATATTTAAAACATTTTCCCTCATATATGATGTCAACAACTCTGCAAGCTGCTAACCAAAGGCTACGCAGCCTTTCTGAGTTGTTGTTTGAACTTGAGGGGGCCTTCGCATGGATTCTAACAAGTAGTAACACATTTTCCTGATTATTCTGACCCCACACGAATGCTCTATATTCCATGCCATGAGAGCACTAGGAACATTAAAGGCCCTTCACTCTCACAGTACTCACATGCAGGTGTTTTCACTTAAACCAGCTAATTGAACCTCTTCTCAGGACTGTGTGGGCTTATACAAGCCCGGTTAATATAGGCTTCCTTTTTCATGCGTTTCTGAAACAAGTTTAAACTTTGTTTTTTAATTTTTAAGAAAAAAAAGATGAATATTTGGTGACTTTAACAAACTGCCAGCACACTGCAGCTCTGCTCAGCTTCAAACAGAATCACTAAGAACACCTGTGTGGGTGTGCAGGACTTTAAAAGTCTAAGACAGATTTTGTTTTTCAGGCTTGTAGTGGCAAAGGTCCCAGCGGTGAAACACAATCGCTTAAAAGGGCACTTGCATCAATGCAAAGTTTTAGGAGAGATGACCTGATCTTTAGGATGCTACTGGATTCCCCCGTATGATTAATGTGCAGGACCTCCATTAATGGATTAATGCTTTTTTGGGACGTATTCTGGACCTCAATAGTCAACCGGAAAAATGACTGTTTATAGTCACACAACATGACATCTATCATGTCAGTACTTTTATTTAAACCTGTATGTATATATTTATATTAAAGAGTCAAAACATCTTCATTGTATCTTTCTGCAGTCTCAATTAAAAGTGATCAATAATAAATTGAAGAATCACACTGCCTATGTTTTTGTTTAATCTCAAGTCACCGACTTAATTATGCACTTGCTGCGTCACTGACAAAGCTAATTAGAAGCAATGTGAGTTCGCCAGAACCCCCTTTTTCTCCAATATCCTCCAGGAAAAAAGATCCAGCAGTGCTTAACTTTAATGGCTTTAGGCTCCTGTGAAATCACAACGGGGAAGAAGCACAACAGACACCACACCATCAACCAGGAAGTACCTGAGAGACGGAAATCATATTCACCTTGTATTCACCTCTCACTGGGCTCATAATTGCTGGAGAAAGGTGCACTCAGGGTCTGGTGTCCATTACCATACACCCACGGACAATGATTAATGACCCGGTGGGAGCTAACAGCAAGTGACTGCTCTCAAACAGTGTCCATAAGCTCATATGCCACCAAACATCTGAATATATGCTTCAGATACTATAAGACCTTATTCTGCACTCCAAACCACAGAGAAAAGTGAATGTGAAGTGTTTGCACACTGTACAAAGTGCACACACTATGCATTTGACTGCATGTGTGGATAAATCTACATTACATCACAACAATCATTCCACAGTGATTGCAATAACATGAAAATCAATATGATCTCCTTTTTTGCTACATTGCAGAACAAACATATTTATGTTAATCAGTCACAGGTCAGCTTTATAAAGTATATGATTGGGTGTCAAGACAGGAAGTCAGGAGTGGCAGAGAAGCATTTGAGGGTGGTATAGGACGTGTGAGGACAGCGAGGCAGCATGCTGTTGGAGTGACAGATGGAGTCAAGGTGGGGGTGGGATTACATCAGAGATCAGCTCTGAACCCCCCTCTTTGCAGTGGTGATGGGCAGGTTGACAGATGACATCAGGCAGAGTCTCCATGAACTATGATGTTCACAGACATACCTGTGATCTGTAGTGAGAGAAGGGTGCAGGTGGAATAGAGACTTGAGAGGTGGAGGTGTGCAGCGGAGAAAAGAGGAATGGAAGTGAGTCGAAGCAAAACAGTGTATGAATGAGGGAGACAGGTGGAAAAGTGAAGATGCAAGGGGCAGAGGTAGTGAAGGTAGATGAGTTTAAATGCCAGGGTCAACCATCCAAAACGATGTAGAGTGCACAAGAGAGATGAAGAAGAGAGTATCGGCAGGGTGGAGTGGGTGGAGATGAGTGCTGCAGTGATTTGTGACAGAAGGACAGCAGCACGAGTGAAAGGGAAGGTTTACAAGACAGTAGTGAATCTGCTATGACCTACGGGTTGGAGATGTTGCACTAACAAAAAGGCAGGAGGCGGAGCTGGAGGTGGCAGAGTTGAAGCTTTTCATTGGAGTACATCAGAAGGACAGCTTGGGTGGAGCAGTTTAGAAACAAAGTTAGAGAGGCAAGGCTGACAGAGTTTGGACATGCAGAGGGACGGATGCTGGATATATGGGACAGGCTGTTAAAGATGGAGCTGTCAGGAAGGAGGAAGAGTGGAAGGCCACAGAGGAGGTTTATGGATGCAATGAGAGAGGACATTCAGAGGGTCGGTGTGACAGAAGAGGATGCTGAGGACAGCATGAGATGGAGGCAGATGATCCACTATTGTGCTGCTAAATTGAGTAGCCAAAAGAAGGAGGAGGACTCACACATCAGTGTGTAATGAAGGCAGCAGCAGATGATGCAAATGACTGCAGAGATATGCCTTCTAAATTCGCATTATTATTATTTAGCAAATAACAACAACTTTCAGTGGGAAACATATATAAATAGTACTGGTCTGTGCACTGAAAAACAAAATAACATGCAACACAATTTCTGTTCCTCTGCAAACAACAGGGATCTGCGTGCTGTAAAGGCAGGTCCCCGGTGAGCAGGCAGCTCGGCACATCTTCAGCAGCAACTCACCGATGGGGCCGGTTTCCCTCCCTTTGCAGTGCAGACAAGAGTGAAATTCTGGGCTTGGTATCGACTGAAAGGGGCCGGAGTGTTTTCCGCCACCACTGATATGTTGTTTGGAGGTGCTGTGGAGGACAAGGGGGGGAAAGCTTTATGAAACAGCATCCTAACACAGTGGATAAGACACAAAGTGCAACCTCAGAAATTCATAAATGGTTACAAAGCATCAATTTTCGCTCTATCTGTGCATTTAAAGAGTTATTTCGTGATGAAATGTCATGTTAGGGTTATGCGTGTAGGTGGAAACTGCACTGGCAACACTGACTCCAAAAGAAAGAGCAAGAAAGTGAGAATGGAGGAAGAGAATTGCAATTCTGTCCAGATGTTTAAAATAAAACGGACGAAAACAAATCTACAGACCTGCTTTATCTCTCTACTATATCTGTTTTCAAAGGAAAGCAAAAGCAAAAACCTGCTGTGAGAATCTTCACTTCAAATGGAAACTGAACGGTGGGGACAATATGTTCAAAACTCCCCAGGGCTCATGCGAGTCGGATAAGGCTGATAAGGTAGAAAATCTCATACATATCATATCACTAACCCTCTATTTGAATCTCTCTGGGGAATCCAGCAAGTATGTCATGGTAGTGTAAAGGGAAAACATGTGAGCAAGACTTCACAGCACTTTGGAGGAGCGCGGGGAGGGGAAGGGGGTAATGAATGGAAATCTGACACATTCCCCAGAAAATCAGCTGTTCAACATGCGCTGCTCCGGTCCGTTTTATGCTAGCTTAAATATGGATGCACATACTTCACATTGTGGTGGATTTAATTAAATATTGACAGTTACCTGATGGCAGCGATGGCGAGCTGCACGAGGACCAACTGAATCGTGATCAGGAATCAAAACAAAGCCACTTTTCATCTTTTGATTTTTCATCTTTTGATACATTTTGTGCATCTCTGTGATTTTATTTTCATGATGCATTTCATGAACCATGTTGCACAGATATTTACAAGCCAACTGGATGCCAAATGGTTTAGAAACATGTCAACAGCCCTGAGCTCTTTTCAGAATGAGAAACGCCTCAAAAAAACCCCCGAAAAACAAAGAAATCCTGCGAACTGAGGAAAGAGTCTTTCTGAGACAGGTAAGGCAAAAAGAAAGGCCGCGCAGAGATCAGCACCTTTTTGATGTGCCAGTTTTATGTGTAAATCCATCAAGCAGTTTTAAAGAGACATGCCACAGCAATTAATTGATTAAAAGCAGGCGGGAGTTGGTGGGGGATTTAGCTGCTGGCTCGGGTGCCTCTGTGTTTCCACACCTCTTAATTGCTTATTGATGGAATTCATATGGTTGTAAATTAACCTTAGAACACTCCATTAGCTTACTGACAAGCCTGTCTCAACCTGGCATATGATAAGCTGTCAGAGGTGTCTGCTTCTGACCAGTCAAGCTCAGGCACTTGACACAGAGGCAGCGTTATGCGAACGGCATCGAGCACAATGAAGCTGCACCGACATGCAGACCATATAATAAGATGATAATAAAAGAAAGTGATTAAACATTATACGGCTGCAGAATTGATCGCTGTATTCTATAAAACAGAATAATATTCCATTTTGTAGAGTCCAGTAAATGTACTCTGGACACTCTCGGTACTTTCTTCCTGCAAAGTGCTTTAAATGTTACTGTGCACGTGAATCATTATGAATCATTTTCACAATGTGAACATCTGTGGACACAAAGAGAACGAGTGAGTTCTGCAGAAATCTGCAGAGAGCTTTAATACAAGATAACACGCAATTTTGACAAAGTGAAAACCAATTTAATTACAATAAAAAATAATTACTGTTAAAGTGGATGCTTCCATTTATCTAATACACACTCATAATTTCCTGAAAGTTCTCTAAAGGAACAGGAACCTCACCGAGGTTCAGAGGTGCCTCACATTGATCACGATACCCTGTTTTTTCATGCCCTGTAGGTGTGGGGGCACCGAGTGGAAGCCAGCGTGTAAGACGAACCTTAAGCCTTGGTGAAATATTTGATATGATTAATACCAAGACCTACTGTGCACAGCACTGTGTTTGCAAACACAACAACCCTAAACAGGATTACGATGGCTGAACGTAATGATTGTGTCTAAGCCTTTCATACCTCATTTAATTGAAGCTGTCTCTCTGCTCACTTGTTAAAGCTTTAGCTGGTTTTTCTTTTTCAGTTTTTCCTGTGATGGAGCTCTTTGTTTTAAAGAGATCTGTGTACCACTTATTTGGAAAGAATATATAAATAATTAAAAACATCTCTCTTGACAAGGTTACTGCTGATATAGTGCTCATGCAAAACAGAAAAATATTTGCACTGAAATGAAAAAAAAAGTGTGCTAAAGAATATATAAAGATTATGTGCTCCTGGGAAAAAAATGCCAAAAGAGGAAAAACTTTTTTTCTAAGAAATATCAATATGTAAAGATGACATTATTCCAGAGTCAAACAATTCAAGCAGAGAAATAGAAATTCCAAACCTCTCGTAACATTATAAAATCTACACACGTCGTACGGCCATAAATATTTATCCTCCACATGTGTGTGTCATGACACTTGTGCCACAGGACGTTTTATGCTGATGCTGGAATAAACAGAAGTTATGATGCCTTGGGAATGAGAAATATTTTCATGTTTTTGTTTTCCTGTTAATGAATATATCATTTTCAACAAGCTCATGGGTTCATTTATTTCTTCTAATGTCACTGAAAATGGAAACTTTCTTCCAATTACTGTTCTTATACTGACAACCCAATTTAGCCTCAAACACCTCTGCCTAGTCTGCAAAAATATGTACTGTATAAACTCCTGGGTATGTTTCATTAAATCATAAAATATAGATCCCAAAGCCTATGAAATGTGAGGCCTGCAGTCCCACAGCCTGCCTCCTTTGGTTCAAAAATCACACTTGCACAGCACTGCATTAAAAGCAGCATTTAATTCCTTTTGTTCCTAATAGTACTACTGCTAGTCACATCAATAACAATCTCTCCCACTATTTCTTGCTTGCCACCTCCTTTTTGTTCTATATCCTCGAGCACCATTACTCTGCTATCTTTACTAACAAAAAAGAAAAACAGAAAGGGTGAAAAAAAGGAAGATTGGTGAATCTGCAAAACAGAAGCACATTTAATGCTCCGCAGAGGCAGTCCTCCCTGCCTCATAATTAGGGGATTTAGAGCTCTGGAGACAGCTGGACTCACAAGACACACTCCCAACATCCCCCTGTACTAAGCACCCTGACCTCGAGTCCACATCTCTGGGGGTTTATTTATCACGTTTGTGTGTGTGTGTGGTGGTAAGATGAGTGTTGCAAGAAATCGGCTCCAGTGCCATCCACGGCTTTCACTTTCACCGACAGGAATTCATTAATTGAACCTGTAAATTCATCAAAGTGTGACTTTTGAATGATTTCACCAAACTAAATGATGGCAGCTACACTTGAAGGCCTTTCACTTCTCAGCAGTAAGACTGAAGCGGATGTACCTCTTTTTTAATTTCCTGCATTCTTGCTCAACAAGGTATATTCTTACCTAACACACCACATGCTGCAAGAAACTTCCAACATCTGCATTTACATTTACACACACGCCGTGCAAAGACGGATGGAAGAGTAAAATAAAAGATGGCCAAAATGAAATAATTTCATGTCTGAGTCTGAAGGCGTTGAGAGAAACACGCGAATACCAAAAAACATCTAAATGTACTGCAACAATGTAACACATCTTCATAATACTTTGTCTTCTGCTTTGCAGCCGAATATTTCTGTTATTAACCATTTAGCAAGATTTTTCTTTTGAAAAGGTCATTTATAGCTTCTGAAAATCGTTTGCAAGATGTTTGGGGGTTTTCATGCATGTGGAGCAGTTTCAGATCCTTCCACATGAATTTAAAAGGGATTTAAATTAGGGGTGCACCGATTGCAGATTTCTGGCCGATTTCCGATCACCGATTTTTAAAAAGTCTGACCTGCCGATTCCGATTTTGGCCGATACTGATTTTTAAATTTTTTTTTTATATAACCAACACTGTTACAAGATCACAATTCACTTTCAATGTTCCAATCGTATTTTATTGAAAAACATACCCTTGAACAACAGCCTAGGAGCAGTATAAACTTGTTTTAACTGCCCATGAGGTAGAGCTCTGACATAGAAATAAAGGTTAGAGATTTTTTGTACAAACTTGTAAATAAAAACTTAGACTACTACATTAGTCTTTCAATTTTTTACATTTCAAAAAACAAAACTTCATCAACAGATCAGATTAGAGATCTGTTTTAAGGCTCTTACCAAAAATATGCCATGAACTCCAGAAGTTTCCTCGTAGTAGCTTTGTTTTTTAACAACGGGCCACCGACGGACTCTTTCTTTCCGCTGGCTTTCGCTTTAGCCTTAGCTTGATTGTTCTCTTCAAATGCTGCATATTCAGCGGTGTGGTGGTTTCTTAAATGGCCAACGAG
>VOQJ01004179.1:2016-14808 GCA_015052665.1 Apistogramma diplotaenia
TTGAAAGCAAAAAACAACTAAAGCCTTTTTTTTTTTTTTTTTCCTTTTTTTGTTTTGTGCCTGTCATGTCTATGAGTAAATTAAAACTAAAGCCTTTTTCACTGAGGTTGGGATTGTAGTTTCCACATCTGTGAGGGTCCACATGACATAAATTTCATCATCAGATCCGTGCTGATGTCCACATCTGCTTGGATTTTGTGACTGCAAAGACACGACCTGTATGGGATGCATCATGGGCAGATAGAAGAAGTGGCTGGCATCAAGAAATCCTACCTGGGAGAGCTTAAAGCCAGTAAAAGAATAGGCAATAAGCACCAGATCCATAGAAGCAGGAGTCTACCACAGCTGACAGGATGCAGACTGTGCAAAGATGCCAGGGAGACTATACAACACCTGGTAGCATGATGTAAGATGCAAGCTGTGACTGTGTACACTGAGAGGCACAGCCAAGTGGCTGGGACATCTGTGTTGCTTATGCACTATAGGTCCCCAAGTCCTGATGGGAGATGCCACCAAAGGTGGTAGCAAACAGCAGGTAAAGGCTAAGCTCCTGTGAGACTGAGTTCCAGACAGATGATGGCTAATGAACTAGATGCATGGTGGTTGACAGGAAACAGGAGACCACAGTGGCGATAGATGTGACAGCTCCAGCAGACAGAAACATCAGGAAGGAGCATGAGCAAATAGAGAGGAACTGAAGGAATAATAGGAGCAGATATGGAAAGCAAAGTCCAAAACAATAGTAGCAGCTTGCAGGCACATGATCGGAGGAACTGGCCAGAAGAGTGCAGTCTTAGGTTTTGTATTCCTGAACTCTAAGATGGGTGGCACATTTTGCATTTGCTGTTGATGTGACTGGACTAATGATTGAACTACTGTAAATACCAAACTGCAAGGCAGGAACAGTTTTCCACATGAAATGTACAGTCTGGTGAATGCTACAGAATTTACACTGAAAGAAGCCATGCCATCAGTTGACTGTCTCAGCAGGTACTCAGCTATGTTAGGAACCTGGCATGGTGAGTTTTCAGGGGAGCAGGCCTCACACCTGGCCATCAAAATGCTTGTCAAGTCAATTTTACAATTACTTTTAAGCCTCTGAAAATAGGGACCTCTGTATGACTGTAGTTCCTACATAATTCATGTCTTATCTTGCATTTAGATCACCACTTGCTTGACTGTTTGATTTAAAATCCACTGTGGTCATGACTGTAGTATGTTGATATTGCATATTAAACAACAGCTTTTTATGGTACCACTGGTCAGGATGCAGAAAATCATAGCTATTACCTGGCTAAGTTAATCCTGTTTTATATACACATCATCAGCCTTTAAGCTGTATAATGTACAATTGCTATAGTGCAGTGAATGTAGAAGCCTCACCTCAGAGCTGTACCGCGGTCATCTGCTCATATTTATTGTCCTGCCAGCTGGTTAATTCACTGAGCTAACATCAACAAGAGTCAGGCACTTGAGGCTGCAGAAAACGTGAAAATGTTAGATAGCACTCCTGTGGAAATTTGATTAGTTCATTTATTTGTTCTGTCAGTCAACATGAGTATGTTTTCCCTCTTGTTTTTTTTAGAGTTTAGATGGCCCAGCTCCTCAGGCTGCTGCTGTCTAATATGTCTGTCCACTTCTTTTTTAGCTTTCAATAAAGAGCTACTCAAGAAGGACAACATGAATGGCAAGAAACTGTAGCACTTATGAGTTCAGACTTCTTTTGCATTCATGCAGAGTGTTCCCATTTTACCCTCACGTTGGATTCTCAGCTGGCATTCTGTCCGTTCTGGGCTACCCTGAAAATCTATTAGTCACTTTTATTACTTGGCTCCATTATCAGGTAGATGGGTTGTTGATCTTGTAGTCATCAGGGCAAGGCTGATAGTTTTGCACCACTCAAAGTAAAAGATTTGTTGGAGCGTTTGTTGTTGTCTTTTTATTGTAGCTGAATCATTTGTAAGCTTGGTATTGAAAAGTGCTCTAGTTTCTAATGGCAGAATTATGTGCTTTTAATCTGTCAGAGCAACTGTTTTCTGGGTCCGAGGTTGCAGTGGCAGCAGGCTTAGCAAAGCTTTTCAGGTGTCCTTCTCCCAAGCTGCACCATACAGGTCTTTTCTGAAACCCCAAAGTGTACCTGGGCCGTACTAGATAGGTTTTCTGCTTTTTAACCCCTGTGGACATGCCTCAGTAGAGAGACATCCTCAACAGATGCCAACACTGCTTTAGCTGGCTTTCAGCATGAAGGCACAACAGTTAGAGCTCATTCCAGATGTTTGAGCTCCTAAATCAAAAACCTTCCAGAGTCAGATCTGTTGTTTATCTTTTGGCGAGGGACTGGTGTGAAAAATTTAGAAAAAGGACGGAGTCAGACTTACAAGAAATGGGTGCATGTTTGGACAACAGGTAAATTAAAGTGATTTTGGCCCCCTTTAAATTTTCAAACTTTTCCCACATTGCAGGCTTCAAACATAAAGATATAGAAATATAAAATTGTATTGTAATTTCTTGTGAAGAATCAACAACAAGTGTGACACGATTGTGAAGTGGCATGACATTTATTGTATATTTTAAACTTTTTTTATACAAGAGTAGCATATACATCTATTCATTCAAAATTTTAGTAGCAAAATTATTATTTTTATTTAAAATGTTCAATTTGTTGATGTATGGTTTGTGATTAATTAACTACAGACCCTGTAATTAACTTGTCCCAGCACTAATATTATATACACATATTCCCACATGGATTATGGATGAAGTCATCAAGTCATCACATTGCTCGAGATTTGTCCACCATACTGAACATGATACAACCACCGCTGACTAGAGAAAATTGTGGGTCCTCACCTGGTCAGCACTGGTTGTTGGAAGCTATTGGCACCAGAAAACATTTTGATGGGAAAACTGAGTATTTTCTGAATAGTCACTGTTTCTATTTGACTGCACTTATTACTGAGTCAGTAATAAATAACAGACACCAAATGCACACAATATATTACATAAATGCACAATCAAATCAATGAATAGCACAGCAGTAATATATAAAGACCCTGCCATTTCTCAATTACATTAAATTATACATTTATTACTCTTTAAATTATCTCTATGTGTTTTATCTGAAAGGAAGCACAGTCTTGTTTTAATGCAAAAGTACTGAAGAAGAACTTTTTGAAGCATTTGCTTTTTAATCTTCAGCTGCAAAATAAGTGCCCTTGTGTTTCAAAGTTATGACTGGTCATAGCCTGCCAAGTGTTACGTGTGAGCTGCCAGCAAAAAGGAATTAATTTCAAGAAGACTCTCTGTTTTATATAATTTTTTTATATCACTCAATTCCCAGCGAGTACCAATTGATTGTAGGGTTGATGCTAATGTAGTAAATGCATAAAAAGCAGCACTGCGGGGTATCTAGAAAATCTAATATCAAACATGACAGTGTGTAAATTTTAAATTAGTTGTGTTCAGCCCTAAAGACAAGTTTTTATCTTCAGCCTTCATTTATTTCTCACTCAGCTGAATGGTAAAGCATTTACATAATATATTTATATATTACAACCTCTCGTACAAACTATGAAGAAAGTTTGTGCGTTCCTTTCTTAAAATGAAAGAAATAAAGTATTTTGGTTCTTTCAGAAAACATTTCTTTCATTATGTTTATCCCACTGTTTGTGTGACATGTTTCAGTAGAAACACCTAGTATACCAACAGTATGCTCAAAACTGTGAAGAGAACGGTCTGAACTTAAACATCAGTCATGGCGTTCACAGAGAAATAAGATCAACATTACCTTCAGATTAGGGCAGCACGGTGGCGTGCTGGTTAGCACTGCTGCCTCCCAGAGAATGACATCTAGAAGGTTTGATTTTGATTCCACCATGGCCTGGGCCTCTCTGTGTGGAGTTTGCATGTTCCCCCCACAGTCCAAAGACATGCACTTACTGGGGTTAGGTTAGTTGGTCACTCTAAATTGCCCACAGGTGTGAATGTGAGTGTGAATGGTTGTCTGTCTCTCTGTGTTGGCCCTGCGGCAGCCTGGTGCCCTGTACAGGTGTACCCTGCATCTCGCCCTATGACAGCTGGGATAGGCTCCAGCCTCCAGTGTTAGCATTTTTTCATAGATTTAGCCTTGACATATAAATCACATTACACACTAGTTTTGTTTGCTGTATTTTCTGTGTCGAATCCTTGTTTAGGCTGCTTATATTTAGAAGAAAACCAGCAATTATTATTCAGATGTCAAGTGAGGATGCAACACATGATTTTGCACCAAGCCAGGCATGTCTAATACCAAACAGAATTGAGTGGGACTCTGCGTGATAATGGCTGGCAGTCCTGTCTTCTTTTGTTTGGTAGCTCTTATTATGCCTTATTTTCTTTCCTGCTTTGATCCTCTGGGCCTTGTGAACTCTTTGTTGTTTTCATTTCCTCAGTTCTTTCTTTTCTAATTCTTTCGTCTTACCTTTTACTTTCTTGAGCTGTTTTCTTTTTTTGAAAGAATTTGCAGCTAAAACGACAAGAAAGTTAAACTGAAGAGAAATAACACACTTTCTTCCTCTTTCATGATTCATTTGAGGGAATGAATGTGAAGAGGTTATTTTTCCCCCCAGTGCAAATTTAGTACAATACACAATCAACAATTTGACTTTGGCCCAAGGACAGGGAGCATTTTCTCTTATTGTTACATGGTGACAGGCAATCGTTCTTCCCTAAACCGAGGAGACAAGTAAGACGCTTAGACCACTTTGGAATTCATAAAACCAAGATTTTCAAAAGAGAAACAGCCTCAATTGCCCTGATAGAGGCTTTTGTAGACTGAAGTAACAGACTGAAGTAACAGACTTCAAGTATCTCACCTCATAATCACCTTCTGCTTCTGAAAACACCCAAACAACATGTAGATCTTGTTAGTGCAAACAGAATAGTCCATTTTTGTTCATTTGGGGATTTTTTTTTTTTTAGGGTGGCACGGCGGTTAGCACTGTCGCCTCACAGCAAGAAGGTCTTGGGCTTGAATCCCCCATCTGGCCTCTGTGTGGAGTTTGCATGTTGTCCCCCTGTTCAGTGTGGGTTCTCTCTCTGGGTGCTCCAGTACTTTCTATTCATTCACTGAACAAAACTATCCTGGGAGGTCTTCAGGATTCATGAGTCACTGGTTAGTGCAAACTAAAACTGTGGCAGGGAAAGAGTTAAAGCTTAGCCTCAAAGTGATGGAGCTGTAAAGGTACATTTCTTTTTTTTCAGGATGTGCAGCCAGAAGGCAAGGTGGTCTGTTAGAGCTTTACTGTAAAACCACAGATTCTAATGCTATCTAGCCTTCCTATCCCATCCTTCTGCCTTCTGTCATCTCTTGCTCACATTTGCTTTCATGCCAGTTCAGCTCTGTTGCCTCATTTCTTTGTCTATGACTCAGAAATGCAGACATTTTAGCTGCTTAAACTTAAACCATATGCAGCTGCCCTCCATGGAAATTTTGTTTTTAGAATGCAATGTGAGCCTTACATTCAAATTTGAGCTGCATTCGAAATATTACCATGATGCAATTTGCAAGAATCTGTTCCCATTTTTCTGTTGATGCATCATACAACAAACCTGACTGCAACATACAGAAACTTTGGATTAATAAATTGACAGTTGGAGCTGCTGTGTTCACAGGACAGGGGTTCTTATAACTTCATGGCCATAATTGCAAAAAAAACTTGTTTCGCTTTTTTTCAAAAGTTTTTTGCCAAAGAATTCTTTGTCAAAAATGTGACAGTTTATGATATACTGAGCATATGAACAGATGGTGCCTACACCCAGTTTGACAAGTTTCTATGGACCTTATGATACTTTTAAATGGGACAGTCTTTGATTCAGCTTGAGGTAAAAATGCTTACAGCTGTTAGTGGTATTATAAGAATTGGGAACCACAGCAACTCAGCCACAAAGTAAAATCACAATCAGTGGACGCTGAAGTGCATAGTACACAGAGGTCACCATCTTTCTGCACTGTCAATCACTACAGACCTCCAAACTTCATGTGGCCTTCAGATTAACTCAAAAACAGTGCATAGAGAGCTTCATGGAATGGCTTTCCATGGCCAAGCAGCTGCATCCAAGCCTGACATCACCAATGCGGTGCAGTGGTGATGCAACTGGACTCTAGACCAGTGGAAACATGTTCTCTGGTCTGATGAATCACACTTCTCCATCTGCCAATCTGATAAGTCTGGGTTTGGTGGTTGCCAGGAGAACATTACATGTCTGACTACATTGTGCCAAGTGTAAAGTTTGGTGGCGGGGGGATTATGGTGTGGGGTTACGTTTCAAGAGTTGGGTTTGGCTTGAAAGGCAGCACTCCACATGGGGCAGCAAGGCCACAGTCCCTCATCCCCCATGTATGTCTGCTTGTTGTTGATGGGTGTTCTGAAACTGTAATTTCTCGCAAGGGATTAATAAAGGAATTCTGATTCTGATTCTGAGAGGAACTCTTAATGCTTCACTAGTGCAAAGCAGGTCCATAAAGTCATGGATGAGCCAGTTTGGTGTGGAAGAACTTGACTGGCCTGCTTCGAGTCCTGAACTCAACCCGATAGAACACCTTTGGGATGAATTATAGCAGAGCCAGGCCTTCTGATGTCCTGCTTAGCTCTTGCTGTAGCATTTGTGTTGTGCCTCATCAATCTATGGTTGCGATAGCAGTTGCTTCTTGCAGATGTTGGAGCACTGAACTATGAATTGTTTTGATGTTGGTCTGGATGTTGGGTCACTGATCTTCTTCACGTGGTCCCATGTTGGTCTCATGTTCACACTGGACAGTGTTAATTCTGGCAATGTTAGATTTCTCTTGCTCATCATCTGAAGTAAGCTTGGGTAGCACGGAGGGCCTAACCTGAGGACCACTACCGGATGCATGCGCTTGCAGGGATTCTCCTCTCACTTGTTGTTTTTCCCACCTTGCCACTCAAACTGCCCAAAGTATATATATCTCTTGATATTATCCTAGTGATCCTTGCTTTTTAGTCTGTTTAATTCCTCCAATGTTTGTGAAATCAGCACCTTTAAAATCTTCTAGGACCATCTTCACTGCTTAACACTATCATGTTTGCATGTAGAAGAATAGCTGTTACTTTTAAGTGATGCGATAATGTTTTTAAAGTCCTTGTCAAGACAGATGACTGTTTAATTACTGGAACCATGCACAGACAAACACGGAGGTACGCAAAGTGCCTTTCAATTTTCAAGCCTGGTTTTCCACATCAAAGGGTGGCAGACAGCAAGGCTTTTGATTTTTGCAGTCTCTTATGTAGCACTCAATTTGAGCTCTGAAGCATCAAGGTTTTCAAAATCCATTTTCTCACTGATCACCAACAAATCAGCAGAAAAGCATCACTCAAATGATGCCAGTTTTAAAATATTGATGGTGCAGCCGCTACTCTTTGTCCTTCTTCTGATGTCTATTTTGGACAATTTGGGAAACTGAGTGACAGCAAACACCCACTTCCATTATTTCTGTGGAGCATTTGCAACCACAGTTCTTTTGCTTCATGACTGTTACATTAAAGTTAAAGTAAGAGCAGCCTACACTCAGTTATCTTTTAGACCTTTTCTTCCAAAATAACTTCTGGCAGCTGCTTCAAAAGCAACAAAATGGAAGTAGATCTGTCAGGGAGAAAGTAGGTCAGAGAGGATGCAGGATGGCAGATGATAAAGCAGTGAAAGCAGCACTAAATTCTTCCTGAAGGGCTCTCAACTAAAATCTGGCGTGAGAATGTGGAAAAATATAACAAATATAAAAACTTGCCCAAACTGACCCCCAACAAACAAAAGAAACGTCACTACAACCAAGTGCATCCAAATGACGTGTGATATGCTGTACAGCTGAAACAAATAACAGTAATCATGATGTCAGTGTTTAGTCAGAGCAGCCACAGAATTATCACAAGCACTATAATTTGTACTGCTTCATAGGCTGTTATTTAAATAGTCCTACTGGCAAACCTCCATTCACAAACACATTTATTTACATATATATATTTCCTTATTTAACTTCACTATCAACCCAACATTACCAGAAAGACTGAGGGTCACAACTTGATAAGTCAGTGCAGGGTTTTAATATTTCATAATAAGATAGTTCATGTTAGCAGCATATAACCAGTGGCAAACATGGACAGGTCTAAAGGCAGCATAGAGGCAGAAAAGTATCATATCAGAAATTAAATTTGCAGAGGTCAAACACATGATCCAGGCTGCAACAGCTGCTGCAGCCAAAGCAGCAGTGTGTGGGTGTCTCTGATATAAGGGTTGGGCCATATTTATTAAACATGCTGTATGAATGTAAAGCACTTTGAGTGTTCAGTACAACTTAGAGAGAACCAATAAAAATGAAGTCTATTTGAAGGTAGGAGGGACAGGAAATACATAATGTGTCATTTTAATGTCTTGAAGATCTGACTAATTACTGTTGCATGTTTAATTACATTTATAGACTGCTTCTAATATAGTGCTACTCTACTTGAGCACTCAGTTCACTTTACAAAACATGTCTCATTCATCCAAGCACTACACCTAAGTGCTTTCTATCTAACAGTCACACACAATCAGTGGACATGTTGGAGAGCAACTTGCTCAAGGAAACTTTGACGTGCAGACTGGAGCATCCGGGGATCAAACCACCAACCTTCAAATTAAGAGGTGACCTACTCTACCTCCTGAGCCACACCCGTGTGTTGCTTCAGTGTATTCTTATGGTGTGTGAAAAATGCAACTTCAGGAAAATCTATAGCTATTATGGCCTTGAGAAAAATAAACTGCTTTAAAATTTACAGCCAACTGAAAAGGACAAAAAAAAAGAAAAGAATAACATTTCTCCTAAGAATCTGTAGCCCTCACTGATCCTTCTCAGCTGAAAAGGCTTTGGACAGGCTGTTACAGCTACAGACCTTCTATCTGGGATCTTCCAGAGCTGATGGCATGAGCTGAGCTCTTATCTCAACATGAAGATTGAGATAAGAGCTCATATAAGGTGCACATTTGTATTGTAGGAAAAAAAACAGGGTTAAACATGAAATTAATTCTTTAAGCCTGAAGACCTGCTCCATAGTACAGGCTTCCTTCCTCATGCTTTAAGTCTGAATCCTGACAAATGGGATCAGTGAATAAGAGCAAATAAATTCCATGGAAAAATGAGACTTTGTGAGTCATGAGTTCTTCTTTTACTCTCTTTCATGTCGCTGAGCGCACAAAGCAAGAGGTCAGAGCAACACTTTGAAAGACCAATCAGAAAAAGAAAAAAACAGCTGCTCTGGATATGCCCAGGAAGATGACCTTGAATATATAAAAGCGTGTTTACAGCCTGGTACAAACATCTAAAGAACTGCAGGTTTCACTTCTCTCAGTTAAGGTCAGAATTCATGATTCAACACTAAGAAAGAGAGAAATGGCATCCACGGAAGAGACCACTGCTGACTAAAACGAACACAAAGGCTCGTCTCACATTTGGTAAAAACACGTCTCGATGATCCCTGAGACTTTTGGGAAAGTACGAGGCTAAAGGTGATCTTTTTGGAAGGTCTGTGTCATTTCACATCAGGTGTAAAACTAACAGTATTTAATAAAAGGAATATCATACCAACAGTCAGGCATGGTGGTGGCAGTGTGATGGTCTGGGGCTGCTGTGCTGCTTCAGGATGATTTGCTGTAATTGATAGAAACATGAATTCTGCTCATCATTGAGTCCCTGTTTTGCTCCTGTCTCCCTCTTGGTGCCTGTCCTGCCTTCTGTCACGTCTCAGGTGTGTGTTCTGTGGTGTCAAGTCTGCGTGGGTGGCGTGTTTGTGTCACCTCCTGTTTTATTTCAGTAGTCCTTTGGTCTGCGTGTGGTGTTTTCAGTTTTGCACCCCCCCCCTCCCATCTGTTGGTGTGATTGTTATCACCTGTGTTTTCCAGCTGTTCCTGATCCCCTTGTTTTCCTGTGTATTTAAGTCTTCAGCCAGTGTGTATTCCTCATCGTGTCGTCGTAGCTTCCTGCTGTGTGACTTTATGTTGAGCCTGTGCTTTTGCTTATGTCTAAGCTCATGTTCAGAGTCTCAGCAATAAAAGCTATGTACTTAAGTTTAAGTCTGGGGTAATGTTCCCTCTAATTGTTCATGTGTCTGGGCACACACAAAAGCTCCCTGAGCACACTGAGGACCACGATGAGCAATGCTGTGGCTACACACCTATTATAAATATAAGCCATTCCATCTTAAAAGAAGCGCATTTCTTTTTTATTTTGGCTTGGTGAGTGGATGTCCCACTGCCCGATCGCTTAGCCATGATTACTGGTTAGCATTCGCGTCTCTTAACTCCATCACACTGTCCTTACCTAGCTAACCTGCACGGCGCCACAGCGCATATGGGCAGGCATGTGCACTCAATAGTATGCGATGATTGGATGCGTAGCGTACAGTAGGCGCACCGTATCATATCATTGGCTGAACACCAGACACTCACTGCCTTAAACTACAAAATGGTATGGAAATAATTTTTATTGGTCTAATTAGTTTACATTTTATGTTGGATTAAATTTTTTGCGCTGCATAGATTTTCTGCTGCACTGAGAATGTGGGAGCAGTGCGTGATTGAGCACGCGCGCAGCTTAGAGGGAACATTGGTCTGGGTTATCCTGCGTTGGGGTCATTATTCTGGCCGCCCCAGTGTCCCATGACAACTTCATGCCCTGAAGCTTAAGGGCAATTGGGTTATGCAGCAGGACAATGATCCAAAACACAAAGTCCACCTGTGAATGAATTCATTTTTTAAGTTTTAGAGTGGCCAAGTCAAAGTCTGACTGAGATGTTTTGGCATGACCTTAAACAGGCTGTTTATGGTTCAGGCTTTACAGAGTCAGGTTTCACACAATGGCAGATGGGTTTAGATACATTTCTTCCCTTAATAAATGAAATCATCATTTAAAAACTGCATTTTGTATTTTCTCATGTTATCTTTCTAATAGCAACATTTGATTGAAGATCTGAAACATGTAAACGCGGCAGAAATAGAGAAATCAGGAAGGGGAAAGTACCATTTCATGGGACTGGTTTTATGTGTATTTCACTGCTGTTGATAATATCTATTTTTACATCCCTGTGTAATTATTTTAGAAGATGGCCTATAACAGTCTGGTTAATGTGCAGTAATAGCTTTGTGATAATGGTTAGTACTTTCTCAGGTTTGGCTCCTGGAGTTTTGAGTGAAAATTACTTTATTTTGCCTCCCTTCTTCTTGCTTGTGATAGATTTTGTACTCTGTGGCAGCCCACCACCATCCCTGACAGATCAACAACCAACTGTGGCTTCTGGCTATCCTAAACCTCCACCTCCTCATATGTCAGATTTTTCAGGTGTAGAAGGGGCTCCTTAACTAACTCGCTCCTCTTCTTGCTGAGGAAAATGGAGGGGAGGATGGCTGGAAGCAAGACAGAGAAAATCTCCCCAAAAACAAGATAATGGAAAAGTAGCTCAATGGGATTACAGAACACACAGTGAGGAAATACATAATGCACTTGCTTAAAAAAGCAGGTTCTCATATACAGTTTGTAAAGGCTGAAACACTCGTGCTAAATGCACAGAGGCAGAAAGCCTCACCATCAGCACTTGACTCCGCTGCCATGGAAACACATCCTCAAAACATCTTCACACATGTTGAATGCATCTATTAGTCTATTCAGAGCAGTTAATATACACTTCTAAACATTTCTATTATAAAATCACAATGAAAAAAGTCTTCACAGTCATTCTCCTCTACTTGTTTTTTTTAATTATGGCCCAGCTTTGCCCCATTCAACAATGCTTAGCAAAAATCCATCCATCATTACAACTAATATAATGACCTGAAATCCTGACAGTGCTGCCTCATTATTTCTGAGGGCACAAAACAGATGACTACAGCTCAGGCTCTTCCAGCTATATTTTTGAGGAAGTTGAACTGGGCAGATTTTCACAGTTAACTTTTTTCCTCCAGGACACCTCACCATCTGATGGAAGGAGAGCGGATTTTCTTTCTTGCAGTTCCCCTTGGTGTGTGCAACTCTTGTGCTAAAGGAAGCAAAAATACATCAAGGAAACTTTGCAGTCACCATTCTTTGTTCCCTTTAATGCTTCAGTGCTCTAACTGTATGTTGATTTGGGAGAAAGTTAAGGCTAATTTTGTATAGCTTTCAGTAGCAGGTCACCTCATGCTGTGTTTGGCTAGACATATGGAAATGAGGAAAATGTCCATCATAATAATGGGGAGCCATTACACTTCTATCAATCCCACTGTACAGAAACTGGCTACAGTTCAGCCGGGGGTGCAGCAGAGGCCGACTGTGAGACTGTCCTCAATGAACAGCTTGAACTAAACAGCTAAAATAGCTATTTATATCTGCTTTTGGGCAAAAAAGGCAAATTTCTATTGTAATTATTGCACAGTTAGTATGCAGTTGTATTGGTAATACATATAAGAACATGATGAAAGACTCCAGAAGAAAATGTTTTAGCTTTTGCCCCATAAAGCCCCACTCTCTCAATGCCCCCCTGTGGAAGCTGGTTACATTAGAGTCTGATTAGAGCACAGAGATAAGAATACACTTGCATAATCACATACTCAGGTTTGCTGATGGACATCTACACCTCCCGCTGCCTCAGCAGAGCCAAGAACACTTGAGGCCTTGAGGCAACTATTTGTTGTGATTTGGCGCTGTATAAATAAAATTGAATTGAATTGAATATTGTTAATTCAGAGGACTGCATAGAGTCATTTGAAAACTTTCTTTCCCCCTTCACTACT
>VOQJ01004183.1:3360-15293 GCA_015052665.1 Apistogramma diplotaenia
CCCGGCGTGCCGCCGTGCGTGGATGGTCGCGGGCCCCCCCCCCCCCCCCCCCCCCCCCCCGGGTTTGTTTGAGGGGGGGGGGGGGGGGGGGGGTTTGCAGGATGAAAGCTGCAGCAGTGGCACTGAGCCAGTCTCTGCTTTCAGGGAACTGATAACGGAACTGAAAGAAAGAAATGGCGTCGCTGAGCACAACTGTAGAAACAAGCCAGAGCGTGCCAGACACCCCCCCATTTCTTTCCATATCAGCTGCGGCAGTTAGCTGCTACCGTAAGGCAAGCTGTTAGCTGTCAACAAAACTCAAAAACAAACCCAAAACAGCTGTGCTGATAAAGAAGCAGCGGGCTTGATTGCAACAGAAACCGGCTGTAAGGCTGGGGGGGGTTAAGGGGCCGTTAGCCATGCAGGGGCTTGAGTTATTAGACCGGTTTGGCCGCTGCTTGGAGTGAAGGCAATAAAGGGAGCGAGGCAGGTGGTGGTGGACGTATGAGGGGAGGCAGCCAAAACTGAATAGTTGCTTTTAGCTTTCATACAGTACCACGGCTAAAGATGCAGCTGAAGATTCAGAAACTGTAATGCGAGTCAGGCCGGACTTCGACTGCTCAGACTGGACTTCTCTGAAAGAGAAGACTCCTGCTCTCTCCTGTAATCCATCAAAAGTCGTCACGTCTCTGACTTCCTTTGCCAACACGCCGACGACCTCTGGAGCCTTCGCCTCCTCAGAAATCCACGATGCCATGGCCTTCTTAGGCGAGTCGATACCTCTAACCTGAGTCATGCTGTCTGTTTTGATCTCCACCTTTGCACTGAGCATCTTGACTCCTGTAGGTTGTGTAACAACAGAAGTGTCTGCTTTGGGAGTTTCTTCCTCCTTAGAGGCAGTCAGCATTTTAGCTTCGAACTCTCCCGGGACAGAAGGCTCCTCTTTTTCAACCGAAGCCACCGTCGTTTTGTCCTCGACGTCTGATTTATCCTCTGCCTCCTTCAGGATAATTAGCGTCCCTTTCTTGTCACTGATAGCTTGGGACACTTCCTGTCTCACAGCTCCGGGGCTGACCTTCACCACCGACCTCTCCGACACCTCGTTCTGGGAGTCGGGGGTTTTCTCCTCCACTTCCCTCAGGGTCCCGTCCATAAAGACATCGTCGTCCATAGTGGTTGACAGACTGATCCCGTGAGGCCCGGAGGAGGTGGGCCCATCAGTTGCGATACTATCCACCACATATTTCACTAGATATCCTGTTTCCTGGGGAGACACTTGGCTTATTTGACATGGATCGCTCAAGTTAGTAGACAGAGGACATGACAAAGCCAATACAGAGCGGAAATAAAGTCACGAGTAGAAATAACACACAGACTCCCAGAGAAAGCATTGATATTCTCTCGATATATCAACGTGCACTTAATTATTATAATGGATACTACTACATATGAATAAAATACTGCTCCATTTTTAAAATGTCAGCACGATACAGTCGGTTATAAACCCGCAGTTCTGTAAAACACATCCTCTTTCTTCAGAATAAATCCAGCTGCTAACTTTAACAATCAGGCATTTTGAAGCTTTTAATAATCATTCTTTAATTTCTCTGGAAACTCCAAGCTGTAATTTCTCGGAGCAGACACAGGGGTACTGTCACTGTAAGAACTATAAGCACTCAATAATGTCTGAAGCAGTTTCTGAAAACTACGGTTGCTTTAAACTGGCTTTTAAACAGTAGCCAACATATTTTAATCGATTAAAGAGGGTCGAAAACACCTGAACAATGAAAATGACGAACACCGTTCTCTCACTAGACTGAAACAGAAAGAGAAAACACTGTTTCCACGTGGATATGCTTAACGTTTCCACGTGTGACGATGTGGAAGCAGCTTACCTCAGCGATTTTAGGTTCCAGCTTCTCCTTTATCTCATCTGCTGCTGGCTGCTCTTCTTCAGTCTGCAGAGGGGAGGAAAGAAACGAATACATTAACAAAAGAAACATCTATTCAAGAGAAATACCAGACAGGACAGAACCAGTGGAACCACATGTTCTACTGTGGAAACTCTTCAGCTCCTTCAGAAAAATCACCTTCTTGTCATTTTAGTCAGATACACAAGATGTAAATGTCTTGCCTTTAATTAGTGCTGCTAATAATTTTACACATCAAAGTAAAGGAGAAACACTGATAAAATGCATATATCACAATCACACTACTGATTAATGACTTCATCATCCATTACTGAGACAAATTAATATGATAATCAGTTGCTGAATATAAAGATAAGAGGGGAAGAGAAGCACACTCGCTTTATTCACACATCACCTCTGAATGTCTCTGCAGATCATTCTCCTCTATCAAGGTGCCCATCGTCTCCTTTCAGTGCACTAAAACCACGAGATGCAAAATGTGCAGCTACACACTCACCATTATGAATATTAAATGTACTGCTTTATGACTCGTTGTGCAGTAAATCCTGAGCTGATGATTTTGTTTATCCCAAAAAAAAACATCTCCTTGGTGATGTCATGCTTTATATACACATGCCATCATTCAGTCTGCTGTGGACTGCAGCTTACATCCAGCTCCAGCGGCTCTATCATTGGCGCCTCATCCGATCTGGGAGAGCGCACAGGGGACGAGGAGAGTCTCTTCTCCCACTCGGTCAGACCCAGCGTGCTGCCGTTCCCGCCGGTCTCCAGGAAGGACCGCTTCAGTTCGCTGATGTTGGTCTGGTGCTTCGCCACCTCCACCGGAGGCTCCGTGTCCTAAAGTGGCCGATCAACCGTGATACAATGATGAGGGCGGGAGCAGCGTGGAGGGGACGACGGCCATGCTTCACATACGCAATGGTAGCTTGCATTGCACAAGAATTACCCAAAATACACGGGCAGCATAAAATGCAGCAGCTTAGATCTGCGATTTAAATGTAAACTTCTGCAGACCTAAATCAGTTGCATTATTTGCTTCCTCAAGTCTTCATGTGTATTGTTCACAGGCCTGTGTAGGACTGTGCAGCACACAACGCAAAACAAAAGCAAAAGAAGTTCACCCACATGGCAGCTGTTAAGAAAATAGCAGCTTGTGCTTGAATGCAAAAGAAGCATTTAAGCCCAGCTTAACTTTCTAGGAGGAAAAAAAAAGAAGTTTCATGCACAGATTTAGTTTCATACATTTAGGTTCAGCACAACACTCCCAAATCTCATTCAAGGTTAACAGTTTAGTTTCGGTTTGGTCATAATAATAAATCTGGATTCTCACAGCAAAAACGAATTCACTCAGTAAATCCGCAAAACAAATCGCAAGTATCGGCAGCCACCCACGAGTTAATGGGGAGGAAGTTCATTTCTGTTATCAGTTAGTATTCCTCCTTCCAGAGTAACCTGCATGCATGTTTGAGGCATGCATTGTCGTCTTACCAACCTCTAGCATCAGATTACTATGCCTGATAAACACGTTCTCTCCTCTTACTCGTCTTATGAAACTATACTGCAAAGACAAAAAACCGGGGAGAGGAACCGTGAATACGGGAATCAGATGCTTTATTAAAATAAGAATCTTTTAAGGAGAAACTGGGAGCCTTGTCTTGTACAGTATGGTTGTAAATGTCAAAAGGATGGCAAGAGTCAAGTCACTAAAAAGCCATAGATGAGAAAAAAACCTTGAAAACTGTGAAATCTGACTCCTGGGCGTAGCAACAGTAGGGAATTAAACAACCACGACTCCACAAAAAACAAAAGCAGAAGTCTGGGCGGTGGATTGGGTAAAGAGTGAATGGTCAGTCTGGCGTGTGGTATGATAGTGAGCAGCAGCAGGATGCAAGCCAAGGCAGATGGATGGCACAAAATGACTGATGGCTGATTTGTGAGTGGCTCAGTGCATCTGATGGCGGCGCGATGCACTGAGCAGGGCCACGAAGCAAGCCCAGTGTACCTGAGTGGGCATCTCAGAGTCCTCATCTGCTTCAGACTGGCAGCAAGTAAGGAGGAAAGCATAGAGACAGTGAGACAAGGCAGTAAGGTGCTATTAAAGAGGAGAGATGCAGATGGAAAAACCAAGGAACGGGAAATAGAAAGCAGGCAACGAGGACAAGCAAGCGGAGGTGTGAGAGGGAGAAATTAAACAGAAACTGACAATTAGCCAATCCCCTGCTCTGAACAACTAATAATTGTACAGTAATTGCAGTTATGTTGACCTTTGGATCTGCCCACGGGTTTAAGTGGAGCGAATTTATCAGGCAGCTGATTTTAGTTGAACTTTTTCAAACTCAAAAGTGAAAGAAAGCGAATGAACAATGACTTTCTTTGCTCTGTACCACACTGCATGCAGTCTAGCTTAAACCTAAATTAAAAAACCAGTATTACTTGCACCCACAAACAACCAAGGACACATTGCTTTGTGTGTTGACAGGTTGTCTGCATTTTTGACTGCAAATGTAACCAGCAGTATTTACCCACTAGTGACCAGCAAGAGCCATTTCTGATGCTGTGACCTTCAGCAGGCCTGTCTCCCTCTCATTTAGGGAAGCTTATTGCAAAGCAAGTGCAGTCATCAATTATCCAGAAGCTCTTGACTCTTGAATTCTTTCAGCTTAAAAACACTGTGGGATGAACTGGAAACATCCAAATTAGTTTGGGAAGGTGTTTTTAACCCAGTTTACAGTCACATTTAGCTTATTCAGCCAGCTACAGCTGATAGCAGCTTGTAATATCTTTTCATTTCAGATGGAAAGATCAGTTAGACACAAGAAGCCTCAGTCTGAAATCCAGGCCATGTTATTTAAAGACTTCTGGGTGATTTTTGGGCTATTGTAAGCATCATTAACCAGGGCTTAGCCAACAGTCAGTATTAAAGAAGTCAGTAGAAAACAGTGATGATATTAAAGTGCAGATATTGTGACATGCGTTTTAATACATAAAAAAAGGGAAATCAAAGACTAAATTGGCATAACAAGATCTAGAGCATGCATTATCTTAAAAAACAGATATTTCTCCAGAACGTTTCAGTGGTTGGCAGACCTATAATTCACCTCTTTATTCTCCATTTCCCGAACGCCTTAAATATGATGGGTTTCCTTTGTGTACAAACCTCTGTAGCGGTCATCTCTCCATCAAAGGCAAAATCTGTTTGTTCGCTGTCAGTCTGCATTCGCAGACGCACCCAAAGCGTTCCAGGTCGGAAGCAAGAGAAACGAGAACCAAATTTGTAAACGTTTGACTACAGAGATTCTTCATGACCACAAAAATGGGACGATGGGAATGCACTGGCTATGTGCACTGTGAGCTAGAGATTATCAGACAACACTGCAGAGAGGTTCTGCAAAAGAACAACAACAACAAAAAAAAAGATAAAAAGCAAATGAAAAATAAGCAGAAGCGAAACAGACTCAGAGGAAGATGAAACCTTCGGTCAGTCACTTTGATATTTCAGAGTACGATTTGATTTTTTTTTAAATCAATTAAAATTTGTGTTAGTTTAGGAGAGGCTACATCCTGGTCTATGCATATTTAATGAAATCCTTCCACACAGATGTGACGTTTGCTGTGTGCTTCCTGTACGAACACAAAAACACTTGACAGTAAAGATTTGTTGCCGAGCAGTAACCTGACTTTCAGGCCCTCCCCCTCCTCTCATGTCATGCATGTTGGGGTGATTAGGATGCATTTCGCTGCCACCGTCTCTCTGCAGTCACAAAACTATGAGTTGGAGTGTAACACACACTGATGCAAAGGGTGCTGCTTGAGGGGAAAGTAGCACATCTTTGCACTCCACATCAGGGCCCTTTTCAGCTGACGTTCAGTTTAAATGATTCATTTTAATTAGTGCTGCTCTTCTGGAGGCAGAATGCAATGCAGAGAGACTGAGTGCAGATATGTATATATATATGGATGAGTTTCCATGCAGCTGGTGTGCATCACTTTACTTTTTAACTCTATAAAGTCCTGAATGTGTATGATAACACCGAGATAGGTTAGGCACAAAGCTGTGTTTCAGTATGAGGTTTGGTGAAGGTTCAGTGACTAAATGAAGATGCGACTTGGTGGTGTCACATACTGAACTCTTCACACGATGAAGCAAGAGCTCATGGTAACACGTCACTGATGTTACTTATAAGCTGCTACTGTTTCTGACCATTTGTGTCTAACCCTCTCATTAAGGTGCATCAAATATGAAATGGTGAGACTTGCAGGTTCATCTCCGTGTTACGTGATGCTGATGAGGATGTCGTCTACGGGATGAGTGTGACCAGGCAGAGATGAGGTTCTGAAAGTAGGAGACTGACAGACACTGGGACACACAGAGTCTCCAGGTCGGCTCTGAACTGGTGAGACAGCAGAGCGAGATACAGGACACGCTAAAAAAGGTTAACTCATATCATGGACTGTCATTCTAAGCCAGAGGGGTGGGGACTGGAACATACAGGCGTATGCAAAACACACCTCCTCTTCCTCTGAACTGTCATGGTAACTCTGGGCTAGGGAGGCGGTCAAGGAGGCTGCCTTGGGCTCCAGGTAGCAGAGGCACAGCGCCAGCGGGAAGGAGAGAGTGAGAGCGTATGGCACAGAGAAGGAAGTGGAGAGCAGGAAGAAGAAGATGAAGAGGAAGCAGGGGATGAGTGACGGTGACTTAATGGGGAGGAAGTTGTGCGCGCACTCGGGGAGAAAGCGCATCTCTGACAGGTCAGGGAAGGTGATGTAGCCATCCTCATCTAGGATGGCTGACAGGTCAGGCAGGTGCAGGGAGAAAGAGAAGAGTGTGCCGCCGCGGCTCCTGCCCTGCTCCAGCCTCTGCTTGCGAGCCGACAAAAGCAGCGCCTGCTCCTCCAGCAGGGCGGCTTTACGGTCGGCGCGGGCTTGCCGGCGGCGGCACCCGGTACTGCTCTTTTCCGGACTGACTGACGAGGCCCGCTTGCGGATGTTCTCCCTGCGCCTGCGCCGTACTTTCGTTGATGAGACGGGGGATGAGGGGAGTGAGAGCTCAGAACGGAGGGGGTCGGATGTGTATGCGTGAGGGCGGCACTGACGAAGGGAAATGGCAACGAAGAGATGACGTGTGTTTGACAAGAGAGGCGAGAAGCGAAGGGAAAAGGGGGGGGGGCGAATAAGCATGAGCACACACACGAGTGTAGTGTGGGGGTCAAAGGAAGGACAAGAAAAGAAAAGCTAATTAGTAAAGCGCACAGAAAATGAGAAGAAGCATTTGAGGCCTCGTCTACTGCAGAGGGTTAAGCTGATAGCAAGTGGAAAATTCTCAGCCATGAAGAAGTCTATTAAGAAAGAAAGCAAAATTAAAATCTCAAAAAAAGGGCTTAAAATAGAACAACGGCAGCTTCTAAGAAACAATCATTCTTTCACGTGGAGCACCTCACTGAATCAAAGTTTGTTTGAAATCTAAATTTAATGCAGCGCGCCCGACACCGAGCCTGGTGGACTGAAGCTCACCTTTGTGTCTTGCCTGAGCGGTGATGCGGCAGCAGGTTCTGGTGTCTCTGCTGCCTTGTCCTTATCGTCCCCCTGCTCAGCCTTCTCTTCCTCTGCCTTCTTCTCTGTTGTCACAGTGGTGATAATGTCTTCCTTGGCGATGACTTTGGCTGCCCCGTCAGCAGCACCGTCCTTCATCGGTGTCTCGTGGTTCTCCATAATGGGAGCTGAAACACCAGCGAACGAAGATGGATGTGACGGACTTGAGTGTGTGACAATTTATGGACATTGAGTGCACGCAGGGAATTCCAGGGAAAAATGCGAACGTTTCGGGAGCAAAACACACACAAGCAGCAAAACCCAACAGCTCACCTCCATCTAAGCTGCGGGACATGTTGTAGCGTTTGCTGGAGGTGCGTTCGAAGAAGGGAGCCGGTCTGATGATCAGAGAGCTGGCCCTGCGCGTCTGAGCCTGTGTTCTGCCGCTGTAGCGGAATTTGGAGCCGAGGGTCAGGAACTTCTTCGGGGGTGCCTCGGGGGATACGAGCCTGTCACGAGTTACCAACACCCACATTAATCAAACCAAAAATAAAAACACAGATTTAAGCACAGTGCTGTAAAACATTTCCTTCTGCTAGTACGAATAGTCTCCAGAGAGTCCCGAGGCTGGACTCGCTACTCAAAACCACCCTGGAGACTTTTCTTTTTGTTGCTTAAATCAGGATTAACAAACTTTAAATGTTTTCCAAATGGCAACAACTACAGAGCCTGGACTCTGCTTCTCTCACAGCAAAGAATTCATGTACAATGATTAACAGAAAACTGTAATTGAAACCTCGCTAATGCTAACTGCTCACTTACTTATCAAAGGTCTTTTCCTACCTGAAGAATGTGTGATGCTCCACACAGACCTTCCAGAGCCGTTTGGCAGCGCGATGGTTTGGAAGCTTGAAACCAATTGTGCTTTCAAACTGCTCAAACTGAAAGTGGGACAAAATGCTGTGGTTAGATACATTCGACAATGAGAATTCATTTCGTTTTCCCCCTAATCACATTAATAGGTAGCACTAATGAAAAGAGAGGAGGCGGAGCTGAAGATGTTAAGGTTTTCAGTGGGAGCGACCAGGATGGACAAGAGGTTAGAGAGGTGAGGCTGAGATGGTTTGGACATGTGCAGAAGAGATTAATGGATGTAGTGATGGAGGAGTTGGATGTAGGGATAGGGTGAGATGGAGGCAGATGATTGGCTGTGGCTACCCCTAAAGGGAAAGAAGCATTTGTGAGAAGCACACTTCAAAGATCAAAAGCTGAACCAAGTGCATGCAGTCATGTTTTCTTACAAAATACAATCTATCATTAACATTTGAAAAGAAAGGGACCATTTTGCATACTTTGACCTTATTTGCTACAGGAGTGCTTTAGTCCTCACATTAAAATGGTAAATTAGCCTAAAAATCCGTCCAACTTTCTTTCCCCAAAGCGTGCTGAATTTAGCCAACAACAGCTTGAGGCCTGGAGGCAGCCGCGTTATCGACTCTGTTTGACTTCAAGAGGCATCTGCCAGAGATGATCATCAACTATTTTAGGAGCTTTTGGATTCAGTCTTCATAAATACGTCACAGAATCCTAAAAAGCTGCGTGCAGAACAGAGCAAGAATAGAAAATTTAGAAGGAGAATTAAACTGTTGATTTGTTGAATTACTTCATTTATCTTTCATTGCTGCTGTCCTTTTTTGCAAGTGCCATATATAACAAAGCACTTTATGAAAAGTTAAGCTTGATAGTGTTTGATTGATGTGGTACAGACTGTGTGTGTAAGTCTAGACCCTGAAATTAAGAACAGTTACATTTAGAAGGGAGCTCCTGTTAAAGTGATTTCTAAGGGCATCAATGTTAAGGAGCTCCATTTTCATAAGCAACGCCACTTGTTTCTAAATGTACCCGTTCTCATTTGCAGACTATGCAAAAAGGCAGTCAATCATCATACAGGTAGTCCAGCTCCTCCAGGACTGCAACATCTGTGTGCTGTCCAATGAGGGGCCATTATGCTAGGAGAGCTGGAAAGAAAGGAATCTGCTCCTTTGTGTGAGGAGTGCTCCCAGAGGCCATCTCCCGGGGTGGCTGTAGCTCAGGAGGTAGAGCAGGTCACCCACCAATCAGAAGGTTGGTGGTTCGATTCCTGGCGGCTCCGGGCTGTGTGCCAAAGAATCCTTGGGCAAGACACTGAAGTCCAAGTTGCTCTCTGACGCAAGCGTTGGAGTGTGAATGTTAGATAATAAACACTTAGCTTAGTTAAACATGGAAGTGCTAGAATGAATGTGGTGTGAATGTATAACGTTGTATAAAGCGCTTTGACTAGGAAGAAGAGTAGAAAAGCGCTGTATAAGAACTGGTCCATTTACCATTTATTTGTCCATGCTCTTGAGACACAGCAAATGTTTGTGTGACAGTGTGCATGGATGTGCCTTCCTGCACAACCTGCGAAACCTGAATAGGCTGCAAGTACTCTCTCATGCTACCAGCAGCACATTAGCAAATAGCAAATCAGAGAAAAATCTGTCACAAGGGATAAAGACCAGAGACCAGGTCTTTGTGCTGCTCTGTGGCCACGAAAACACTCTTTTTGGGGGCCGTGTTGTTGTAGCCTCTCCACCTGCTGTCACTTTACTTTAAATACATATTCTTGCTCTGTTTTACTCCGACGTTTTAGGTTTCTGTGAAGAAAGAAGCTAAAAAGTCTAAAAGTCAGCAGTTCTGACAGATGTTTGATGAAGTCGAGAAGTGTTAATCGCTGCTGTTTTGGAGGCTTTAGCAGTTACTGGCTGCATTGAGCCACTTAGCCGATCCAAAGTTGTTGTTATTCAGTCTTTCAGAATATTGCTTAAGTGTGATGCAAGCAAAGGAAAGCGCGCACACATCTGCATCTATCACAACCATCTGGCTCGTGGCGTCCTTTTCTCTGCTCTCCTTGTTTGGTGGATTTTTAAAAGTACTCTATAAACATTATTTTGGTTTAAGCATTTCATAAAATAGTCAAATCCCACACTACTATATAATATTTTGCCACAGATCTCAACATTTACAATCTCCCAATTCCCAGGCCTAATATATATTCATATTTCTGACATAAATCAGCTACAGAATGCACCGCACACACAGCAAAACACATTTTATGCTTATGTCTGACAGCAAGCAGCGCTACATTAAAAAGCACAGGTGCATTACAGTCTTTAGCTTAATATGAACAAAGATTCATGTGTAGTCTACTGGCAACAACACAAGGTACAAAAAAAAAGTATCTGCAGAGCTGTTTGTCTTTACCTCGCCGGGCCGGATTTTGATGTAGAAGTTATTCCTCTTGTAGGAGATTTTGAGGATTTTGGGCCAGGCAAATCTGTTGATCCGCAACCTGTCCCTGTAGATGAGCAGGCCACTCGCACAAACTCCCAGCATAATCTCCACACCCTCAGAGTCCTGGAAACAACACAAACATGAAGACACGATGAAACACAATATGGAAATGTGGTTTCACTCATTTACAAGAACATAACGGTTCCTTTCAGTGACCACAACACCGCTCTCCTTTTCCTTCTCTTTTTTTTTTGTGGCCTCCAAAATATGAACTATCAGACTCTACAGGATATATGGGAGGTGATTAGGTGTCAGTGCACAGCAGGACAAAGTGGAATTTAAGATAAGAGCCAGGTTTGTGATAATAACAGGGTTAAGCAGGCAGGTGGAGAGTGGAATCAGGCATATGGCACTCTAAACTCTTCTACGCAGGCTGTGGCGAGGCTGAATAAAGACTGAAGGGGTTCCAACTGGCAAAAGCAACAGTGAAGTTTTTGGGAAACGGTGGATGAAGCACAAAATGATGCTCTTCACTGCACAAAGCAAGCGATGAGCAGGTGAAACCAACGATGGCATTTTTGATCCAAAGCAGGAACAACCAGCCTTAAGTAAATGTGTGGGGTGCTTAAAATGATGACACCTTTTAGATGAAACCATGCACAAGTGGAGACCACACGGACACACACTCTCACTCAGGTAAAGCACATGGAAAGCAGCCTCTTACCTCTCCCTCAGCTGGAGCCAAGCATTCATAGAGATTCCCTACCAACTTTGCATTTAGTGAGAGAGGAGAGGAGACAAAAGAGGGATGCTGGTCTGATATGCACATCTTTTTCTCGTGTATCAAAACCGTGACTCACAGAAGCAACGCTGAGCACTGATGTCTGCCCAGCGTGATCAAGGCCGCTTCCCCATCTCTGTCATCTCCTCTATTCCGATCTAAATCTGTGAAGGCAATTTCCTCCCCATCACGCATATCTATACCCACTTTTGACTTTCAAAGCACATTTGATAACCGATTCATATCGAGAAGACTGATAGCTGTAATTTTCTTTTATGACAGCAGCGGTCCTGCTGTCCTACTCCAGCTCTCCCTTTTTACGGCCCATTTTTCTGATGACATGTTTGATCCCATCTGGCCGTTGTAATAGAAAACAGACGGGAAATTATCTGATTCAAGCT
>VOQJ01004185.1:3782-30565 GCA_015052665.1 Apistogramma diplotaenia
TTTTTATTTTTTAATTTTTTAAATATATTTTTTTGGATGTTATAATATTTTAGAATATTATCTTTATCGAGGTTTTTTTTTTTTTTTTTGTTTTTTTTTTTCAAAAGTCATGGAGACCTTACAGCAGGAGAAGTTTGATGAGTTTGGTTACACCTACATTGCTCCAAGGTGAGTGCTCTTCACATTTACTATCCATCCTCAATATACAGGTCATGTTTGTAAGTGAGAACTGGCTCTCAAAGATTTTACCTGGTAAAATAAAGGTTTAAAAAAATACTATCCAGGCGATTCCAGCTGACCAATATTGTTTCCTAAGGGAGTACTGCAAGGAACTGAAGTTGTCGATCAACAACACCCAGTTTCTCCTCGACTTCAACCAGTACATTGATAGAAACACTCCAGATGCTTGTGAGTCAACCATATTTTTCAGTGTTGTTTCGCTTGACGCATTTGTACTGGTTTCATTAGCATTCCCGAAATGCAACACAAATGTATTAGTTGACATATTTTTAGAGTTTAACAGGGCCTAAAAGATTTTTCTCTCTCAAATCTCGATGACCAGGATCTCAAGGTCAAAGCATGACTTTGGTTATCGGTGACTGTGCTCTAAGCAGGATGATATCAGGCTCATCGAATGAGTTTCCGAGAAGCCTGATGCTGTCATGCTACGCAGTGACTCATAGTGTTCGATTTGTCATCACCTAATGGATCTCACCCCAAGTATGCCTTACCACCATCATCCAGCTAATGGATCAGTGTACCGTGATCCATTTTAACCCAAGGTCAAGTCATATACTTTGGCATCAATGCTCTTGTTGCTGCTGTTTATGCAGCATGTTGAGTCACTGGACGTGATTTAAAACAACACTCAGGAGATGTTGTGTTGAAACCATGTGGATAAAGAAACGCTCTTGAATGATTTCATTTTGAAAAGCACGATTTTGAGATTTAAACTCAGCATCTTGGCATCATCTCCCTCCTAAATATACAACAGCTAATCCTTCACAAAGTCCACCCGCTTTCTGAACAGTAATAGCCACGCAAGTCTCCCTGCTGCATGGTTTTCGGACAGGTGCCATAAGATCATTACTTTTTTTCCCCTTTATTTATCTAGAGAACAACATTGGCTGCACACAGCTGCTCTTTTTCAGACCCTGACTTTTACCTTCGTGATAACTAGCTTTATGCTTACTTTTAGCAAATGAGAAGGTCTGATTGGGCTCAGTTCAGTGGTGCACATTCCAAAAGCATAACTTATTAATGTTCCCTGCCCAGATTTGTAAACAATAGGCTGCAGCTTTTTCCATTACTATAATTCACCTGTCACACGCTGTTACTGTAGTGCTGTAATGCCTGAAATATGTAAAATATACCTTGTCTTTAATCCATAGGTAATGTGTCCCTTGTGAGCCGGCTGATCCTGGATGCAGGTCTGACAGCTGAACTGGTTCAACTTTGGAACGAGCAGTCCGTGTGAGTGCCAAAACTTTTAGCTCCTGTCTGTTATAAGCAATGCAGACAATTAAAGCTGAAAGTCTGCTCTTCACTACCATCTTGATTGTTTGATTTCAAAGTGAGTGGTGCACAGAGGCAACAGGGGTTAGGATTAGTTCATTTCTTATATGTATATATGTGGAAAATGCGGAAATAGGTGCAACAATTTCATCAAATGTGTGCAAATATACATGCAAACAGTATTTGAGGAAAAAACAGAGTTTGTACAACTCTATTGACCTTGAAAGTCAATATTTGGTGTGACCACCTTTATTCTTCAGCACAGCCTGAACTCTCTTTGGGAAGCTTTCTCATAATTTCTTTCTGTGGAATAGTTCTCCAGGGTTCTTGAGGGACATTCCAAAGCTCCTCTCAAGCTTTCGATATGCAATTGCATGGTGGCTCAAAATCAGATGTTTCTATTCAGTATTTCGAATTCCATCAATTTTGACAAACTCCCCAACTTCACTGCCTGAAATGCAGCTCCAAACAATGACAAAGCATCCACTATGTTTTGCAGATGGCCGTAGACACTCGCTGTTGACACTCACCTGACCCTGCACATTTGGGTTAATCACTCCATAAGACCTGCTGTCGCTGATATTCAGTTCAGTTCTTGTGTAATTTGGTACCTCGGCCTTTTCCCTCCCTTAAAAATGGCTTCTTGACAGCCATTCTTCCTCTGGTGCAATTTCTTACAAGGCTGAAGCGCACAGAAGATGGATCAGGCCTTTGCAAAAATAACATTTTTATGGCTGTCAAACTATGATGTATTTGCCATTTTTCACAGAATTGACAAAAGAAATGGAGACAAATTATTTAGTTTTCAACAGGCTGGGAATGACGATCCTCCTAAAGATGTCATTTAGAATTGTTTCTTTGCTAAGTTGTCTGATATGTAGAGAGATGACACGGGTTGATCTCTTGAGTCTGGACCCTCTTTTATGCTTCAAAGGTCAGTGTTACGTGCCTTAACAAATGGTTAGCTAAAAGAACTGGACTGAAAATGAGTGAAAAACCAACCAAAGACAGACTTTGAAAGACCTTCAGAAAACCTGGGGAACTAATGCTCAATCCATCCATGCAGCCACCCATCCAGACCAAGTGCGATTTCGAAGGCCATTATGGACAAAAAAAACTATGGACCCCGCTAACCTGCCCAGATTGGTGTTACCGGGTGGGAGAGAGCCTTGCCAGCTTGCATCTGGTGTTTGGACCAGGCTGGACTCTTGGAATCACCATTGCAGCCCAATTGGTGGTTCCTAAAACTGGCTTCGGGTACATGGAGCATCACCTCTATGGTGGGGACTGAGCCTTAGCTAGTGCTTGATCGAGAGATAGCGGCTACATATACTCAGTCTCGCCTTATGGCACAATTTGAGTTCTGGAATCTGTTTGTTACTCCACTGTCCTGCTGGGGCACTTCAGTGCTCATGTGGGAATGACAGTGTGACCTGGAGGGATGTGATTGGGAGGAAGGGCTTGCCTGAGCTGAACCCAAATGCTGTTTTGCTCAAGATCAATTACAAGAACGTCTGGCTCCTTTGAAGAAAAAAGAAATGAGAGGTGGCTCAGGAAGACTATATACGTTATACAGTACTGTGCAGTGGAAAACTTTTCTGTTTGTACACCACTGTGCTGAAATACCACTGCTGATGATTACTTCATGCACAGTTTATTGGCTGAGTCAACATTTCACTTCTTTCTTCTCCGCTATGGATGATTTGATCACAACTTATGAGTGAAATATGATGAAAGCAAAGCATAAAATGCATATTACACCCAGCCATACTGTGCTCTGCCAAGACGCTGTTTTGAGAGGAAAATAAAATAATTACATCAGTGTGTTTGCTTTTATGGTATGCCCCCTTGTCTGAAATATTCCCAGCACACTTTTACGCACACTGAAGGGTATCTGTTTAACATTATGACATATAGATTCAAGTGAATGGGTGTTAAACAGTTTGTGTCTATAGTCTGATCTCAGTTCACAAATGTTCCTTTTCTGTACTCGTGAGTGTGATTGACTTTGATGTTTGATTTGCTGTTGCTTTCCATGTTCTCAGGGATGGGATAGTAGCCAGGTTTGTAGCCACAGATGGAGGAATCACAAGAGTCTATCCAAGAAGGTACTTTTATTTCCTCTTAGTTTCATTGCTATCTTTAGCATTGGGAAATAGGATTAGATGCTTTCCCCAAGTATCTTGTCGTGAAAATGTGTAAAATGAAAATTGATACAGAATGTAATATTCTTAGGTTGAATGCTTTTGGCTGCTTTACTCACCTGCTTCGCTGGGTTATTTTATAGAGCATGGAGGATTAAACTCTTTTCGCTGAACTCCCAGAGCTTGCCAGCCCAGTACAGGACTGGGGTCAAAGCTGCAAAAACCACAGCCAAATACAGCAGATTTTCCTCAATTTCCCCTCAATTGCCTGAACTACATTTAGGGGCTCCACTTTTTCAAAAATAACACTGTGACCGAAAATGGATGCACACAGTCTTTCTTCTCACAGTAAAACACAACATACAGTTAGTTATTGCTTTTGCTGGAAGATTTTATGTGTCACCCATCGAGGAGTGTGATCCAATTCTTGAGTTACAGCTAGCTATAGATTAAAATACGAATTGTTTAGACAGATTAAACACATTTACGTGCTGTTTTATGGCTATAATAGAGCAGATATAATATCACACACCTATATTAATGTTTTCAGTGCTGGGGAAGAGTGGACTGAGAATCCTGAGACATATGAGTCAAGTTTCTACAAGCGCACCCTGGACAATGAAATTTATATTTTCACAGCTCCATCTTTCAACGGCAAGTTTTCTGAAAGGTTTGGATTTGCATGCGCATTTGTGTGTGTGAGGATCTTCAGTGTGGTCTGGCACCGAGCCTTTTCTGTTCTCTGCCTTTGGACGCCATCCCAATCCTACTGGCAAAGAGCAGGCTCTCAGGCCTCTGATATCACTCTCTTTATCCTTCTCCTTTTCCCGCTGTGTCTTGAAGTGCTCATCCCCACCTTTCCTCCCTCCTGTCCCGTATACTTCCTGTCATCTCCACTGATCACTCTAGCAGACATCAGGGCAGTGATGAAGCCGTGCTTAAAGCTACAGTACATGTGCCTGGATTGACACGTGCTAGCTTTGCAGACTCTTGTAAATTGCAGCAGCTAAAATGTGTGGAATTTTGCACTGAGAGTAGACATTTCTCTCTGCTTGTAAACATGACTTCAGTTCAATTGTCGTGATAACTGTTCATCTAACCTTGTGCATCCTTTCCAAAACTGCAGGAGAGAGCAGAGAACCTGTGTCTGACTCAGGTATTCTAGTGAGCAAATCAGTGGATCTTGTCATTAATGAAGTCACACTCAAACCAGCAGGTCAGTCTTGCTATTGCCGCACTGATTGCTTCTTATGATGAGACACAATCAGGGAAAGACCTCTGTCTGTTTTGCGGTTTGTTCTGCAGTGGTGGGAGTGAAACTCAATGTCTCGTTCTGGATGAACAGTTTCATGAATGCTACACTGAAACCCAATGTAAGCAACATTTTATTGTTTAAATGTTGTTGGGTTGTTTGTTTGTTTTTTTTGCCTGACACACATTTTTACCTTTCAGTGCAAGGATGAGATTTGTGGCTGTCTGAGGAATGACAAGGTACAACCATATACTGTAAAATATTACTAATACAATTCATTATAAACCAGCTATTTTAAGTCATCCAAATCTCATCAACTGTAATTACATATTACTAGACTGAGCCTGGTTCAAATGTATTACGTTTTGCATTTAAATACCTATTTTTTCACACTTTTTTCACTTTGTTAACTTACGCCTTTATCCTCTAGCACGTGGACTGTGTGATACTGGATGATGGAGGGTTTCTTCTCATGTCCAACAAGGACGAGTACATTACCCTGGTGAGTAATCATCAGCAATCTTTACGTTATTGCAACCATGTAAGCTTCACAGATTTCACCTTTTCTCCCTACAAATGACGATCATAAAAAGCCGTGGTCACAGGTTTCGAAAGGGTGTAATCGAAGATTTTGCCAGCAACAATGTTTCTTGTCTTTTCTATTCATTTCTCTACTTGTCTACATAGCCAGTTCCTCTTACCTTTGACAGAGAAATTCATCAATCATATATAGAGGTCAAATAAAGGACTTATGACTCATTTACAAGAATGGCTTGTTTGCTTTTAGCTGTACTTCTCTGCTACAGCAGTTGCACCCATGTGTCTTTTAAAGTAGAGCACTAGACACTGGACGAAGATCAAAGGGAAGGCTCCGATGGGTCTTAGTCAATCATGGAAGCTGTACTGGACTGTTTCCCCTGTGTGTGTGAGAGAAGTCCGCTCAACTGTGTTAACTCCACTCTCTTAGGCTGCCTTCAGCCCCGGCCTGTCAGTTGTAGGATATACTGTGGGTTCAGAAACATTTCATGTCAGTCAAGACAGGACATCTGCTGTCTTTGATCCATTCTACCATCACAAAATCTGACACATGCAGTTTACTCTCTGAGTATTCTTTTCCACATTGTGAAACGTTTGATGCCCTCCGAGAATATGCAAAACGCTTTTGTAGAAAAGTATTTATATGCCGTGACAGTAGTCATATGATCCATAGACGGGAGCCCCTCGTTAGGCTTAACAGCACTCCTCTTTACTTATATTAGCCTTTATTTAATGAGGGAGGAATATTTTATCTGGGATGTTTTTCAGTGGTGGAGAAACCTTAAATGCTTAATAATCTGACTGCTCATACACTGGGTTCACCATTAAAGTGCTCTTTTGAGTCAGAATGAAAAAGTCAGTTTACAGTGACCCCAGTCTAACATCAGCATGTGTAATTAGTTTCTGGAGCGTTACCACCACTCTGCAGCTGAGCACTGGGTGGTGAAAAGGCTTTGCCACGCAAAGCGGTGCCACTCATCATGCTGCAAGGCTGCCTTAAAGGCAAAAATGTATATGCCATTCATATGACTTCTCTAATAATTTTGAGTGTAATAAGTTAAAGCTCCTTTTTTCTTGGTGTGGTTTATTGGAGCTATTCATTCTTTCAAGAAAGATGATTCAACAAGATTATATTTGCGTGCATAATTTAGTAAGGAACACAATACTGTGCATAAATTGTACTTCACACAGTACTGTACTGTAGCATCTGATTGGTCTCAAATTCATCCTGCAGCATAACAGCCACAAACATACATTTATAAAGAACCCTCTTTAGCCACAAGTGAAACAAAGAGTCCTGCAACAGATGGCAAGGCCCCACAGAGTGCTGATCTCAATGTCACTGAGTCACTGTGGGATTATATGAGAGGCAGAAGACTTTGAGGCAACCCAAATCCACAACAGAACTGCACAAAGCCACAGCGTGCGTGGAAAGTTCTACATTTCTGTGAACACCTCACCTGCCAGGCAAAGTTATGATTTCGTACTGGAACTACAAGAAACGTTAAAGCTCGAAAAATACAATTACTGAAACAATATTATTTATTTTCAGAATAAAATAAAAAAAATCTATATACTGTATATATTCAGCTAATGACGCAAGTTGAGTATCAGTTTTGTCAAGTTTGTCAACACAACAAGCATGAGGACGCTTTGGTGCACATGTGTTTATTTAGACCAGGATGTTTGTACGACTGTGGCTCCACTGTCTCTGCAAAGTGTTGTGTTTGTATTGTAATTCTTTCTTCTGAACTTCTTACATCTTTTCTGTGGAAATTCCCTGCAAGAATACTAAAACGAATCGAATTTAAAAATAAACATGAAAAGAAAAAAATAGGTTACTCTATAACTAACCTTACAGTAAGCGATAGATGAACTGATTCTAAATGAATGGTTATTAAAATGTCAGGAAATACTGCTAAATGAGGACTGACTGTTATTACTGTTAAAGTTATGAAGTTGCTGATGATTACTAATTATAAGCAATGTTGTCATTTATGTTTCCTGCAATAGAAAATACCTTTATGGAATATACTTCATATACTGTGTTGCAACTTTGCTCATAAGAGAATAAAATTAGATTTCAGTTACATCCTCACATGTAATATTTTATATCCTTTATTTGTTAAACATAATAATGTTTAACAAATAATGTTTTTTTATGCTGGTCACCTCAGTCATATATAATGGCTAACTGGAAAGGTTATAGCATATGATTTACATCATTATCCTGCTCATCAAACCTTTCAGTGACCCCTTGTGCCCTCTGAATTAAGGCATTGTCATTTTTTAAGAGTGCAGTCACATCAGGATGGAAATGTTTTCATCAATGGACAGAGGTAATCACTTAAAATAGCTCTGTAATGATTCATACTGATGTGTCCCTCTAAGGGGACAAGCGAACTTTGACCCTGCGAGCAGAATGCCAGCCCACACCGCCACAATCATTAGAATAGAATAGAGCTTTATTGTCATTACATGTCGTCACATATAAAGAAATTTGCGTTTCAGAGCACCCATCCATCAATCCATCAGAATACAGTACAAACAAAGGCAGGTAAGGCAGGTGTTCTGTGGTCATGCGGCCGGTGCCGGCGCTACCATTTAAGCAAGACAAACAGAGAAACATAAGGGGTGTGGTGCTCCTACAGTACAGTAGAAGCACCACAGGAAAGGTCGGGGGGGGGGGGAATATTGCAGAGCCACGGCCAAAACAGCTCGCTGATAACAGTTTGTTGATGGTAACAGTCAGCAGCCTGAGACAGGTCCCAGCTCCCACAAGAGCTGATACAGGTTTTTACATCTGTCTAGATAGGTCAGTTTTTTGGTGAAGTGGATCCAGTGCTGATGATCAACCTGGTCAACACGTCCCTGTACTCCTTCAACAAGACTTACGATTATCAGTCTGTGTGTGACCCAGAGAAAGACAGCAAGGCAGCAGCGGGGCCGCGCTCCATCTACGTGGTTAGACATCTCATTTACTATTACTGTGTATTACATTTGGTTTTTATTTATATAATAGTAAGGAAATAAGTAAAAAATAAAAGATTTGTTAATTAATATGATTTAGGAAGCATCGCTGTCTTTTTTTGGATTTTTTTTTCCCAAAAGTATTTCTTTTCCTTCTCCAGCCTACCATTGCAGACCTGCTCAGCATTGGCTGGTGGGCATCCACTGCTGCCTGGTGAGTGTACAGGTTGTGGGCTTGTGCTTCTGTGTTTTGTTGATTTGTGCGTGCATTTTAGAGTGGGAGTTCTCTTGTATTTTAGGGTGGGAGTTTGTACGGGAGTGGACTTGCATGTTGTTGAAGGATGAAGTTGGCTGGGTCAGTGTGTAAGACAAGGGCAGTTACACAACATGATACTGCATCATTTTCTGCTTCGCTGTCCAACTGCAATATAACTGGCTTTTAAAATAGAATGGCTGATACTTCCCATGACATTTACATCACCAGTTGCTTTAACCTTGGACAGATGTGTTGCTTTTACCAAACAGCTATTGGTTGAACAGTATGGAAAAAAAAAAAAAAAGATTTGTTGCCGCCTACATGCGACTCATTTTGTTGTTGTTTTTACTTTTTATTGTTTTTTTCCTAGGTCAGTACTTCAGCAGCTCTTCTTGGGTCTCATGTTCCCCAGTCTTCTAGAGGCAGGCAAGTAATATAAGCTGTGTGTAACAAGCGGCCTCAGTTTAGAGAGACAGCAGTCTGTCACATCAGCTTTAATCCCCGAACTTTGTTACTAATCCTTTTCTGTATTAACCCTCTCTTTTATTTCCAGCAGAGTCAACAGATGATGACATATCAGATGCCATGTTTAAAGAAAGCTGTATCACAGAGCAGACTCAGTATTTCTTTGACAACGAGGAAAAATCCTACTCAGGTGTCCTGGATTGTGGAAACTGTTCAAGGTATGTGTGTGCTTGTTCACGACAATACCTACACGCATACCTATGCATCTCAGCGGCCCTTTCCACTGATACCGTAAATGACTTTAAATGCGTGTTGTTGAAGACTTTCAGCTTCTTGCTGGGGCGTCCATCTGTTTAATGGCCTGTGGGGGATTGATCCAGAAAAGCATTGGTTTCCTGCCTTCTTTCTGTTTTGCAGCCTGACTTCAGACAGCTGCTTTCTGATGAGCTCTGATCGCACACACATTACCTTGATCTGTCAGGGCCCGGAATTGCAGAGGAAAGCACAAATGTTTTTTTTTTAATCTGTTTTTCTTCCTTCACACTCTGGCTGTACATCAAACTCACTAATACACACATTTACAGACCGCTGCACATTTACTTTGCTGAAACCTACGTTTTGTGTCACTTTGGGCTCTCTGAGGGGGTTAAATATGCCTGTAATTGCTGGGTGTTATGAGTCCCACGTGTCTGATGCTTTACTTCCCAAAGTTAACAACTGTAGACACAGATACTTTAATGACTACCATAAAAAGCCAATCCCATGGGGAGAAAGGTGGTATGAAGTGTACTGACTGAGCACATACCTGCATGTACTGCTGTGTACTGGTACCACATTATACATGTTTCATTTTCTTTTTTTTTTCTAGGATGTACCGCGCCGAGAAGCTACCAAACACCAATCTCGTCTTTTTAATCACTGATGCCAAAGAAACGTGCTTGTCATGTGACCCCGGGGTGCTGCGACAGGCTGAACAACCCTGTATCCTTTCACTTAACTTATAAAAACTGAAGATAGATTTACACTTTCTTTTGTCTCTTCAATCCTTCATAAAACACCTATATAGCAGCACTTTAACCTGTCAGTACAAGGACACACACCTAATGAGTGTGCAGCGGCTCCCCTCGCAGTGTTCACATGCAAACCATAAACCAGATGCACGGCATATGAAAGCTGGTTTCGCATTACTCCCAGATTCAATTTCCATGGTTAACTTCATGTGGGCTGCAGGTTGCCATCAGGTTAAATTAAGATTAAGAGAAGGGGTGTGTGTATGTGTGCATATATGTTCACGATATGTGTCTGACAGATGTGTCTTTAATGTAGGTTTCTGTTAATGGAACAGTAAAGGTGTCATCACCAGAGGTCACAGTGGGGCCACAAAAGGGGTGTCCATTTGCTAATAGCGATTTCACTCAATATACGCAACACTGACATAAATATAATACATCCTATTGCTGCCACAACACATTAAAATATTATAAACAGTGGTTCTAGTCAGTGGTTAACTCTTCTGTGGTTATGTTGCCATGTGAAAATGATGAAGTTGCTTTTATTGCCTCCATAATACTGTCCATCTATTAAGAAAAGTAACTAATTTTTAGGAATGCTGAATGATTTTATTGATCTCTGTGACATGTGAATAGGAAATCTGCACATTTTTTTCTCTAAAAAAGATGTTTTTCCTCTCCACTGTTGCCAAGTGCTACTTCATGTCAGACTGTTGTGTGTTCATCTACGTGGACGCACCATTTGGAATGAACTGATCTGGTGATTCTGCAATTTGACGTTGTAAAAATGGATTGAAACGCTTGAACACATAAATTAACAGTCATTGTTAAAGTGTGTTAAATGTGCACAGCGGTAATTTCAGTTTTCCTGAGTAGTCCATTCAGCTGAAGGTCCAGATCCATGTGAGCTGGCTCAGAACCCCAGATATCGCAAAGGGCCGGACGTCTGCTTTGACAACAATGAAAATGTAAGACAGAGCCACACATGTGCCCTTGTGCAGAGAATATTGCTGGAAACAGCTCTATTAGCCAGACTACACAATCTGTCTGGTTTTCATCAGGAATTTGCTTTCTGCATAGATTGAAAGCATTGTCTGGTGTCTGCCCTTTATGCCTGCTGGATATTTGATTTATTCATTCACTTTCTTGTTACTGATCACTTGGCAGTTCTTTTTAACGTCATTTCACCGTTTTACTCATTTGTTGATATTTTTATGCATCCTATCTTCTTGTCATTCATCTTTTCATCCTTGTTTTATGTTTCTGCTTCCCACTGGCTGCTGCTCTTGTCTGGTAGGACGAACCTTTGTGTCCTGTCAGCAGAGGTTCCACAATGAGACCTGTACCCTTCTTGTTGTTTCTGGTTCTGATTTCAGGGTCCGTTCCATCACACGGCCTCACAAGATTCATTACTGACATATTCACCACTGTGAGCAACACAGTTTCTTTGCCACTGAAACGTTCTTGTCAAGGGCAATGTAAATCAGGCAGTACAGTGTTAACGCTGATTTGTTATGTAATTTAGTTATTCACTAGTCACTTCCATTATGTAAAATTATCATGATAATTTTTAATAGCTTCCGATGCAGGGAATTGTTCTGTAATCATTTAACGTGATCTCAGTGCAGCCTTTGATACTGTTGAAAACAACAATTTACTTAACAGGCTTAAGGTTTAAGTTGGTATCTCTGGCTCAGCTGTGCACAGGCTTTCTTCTCATCTACCTATCTAATAGGATTTTCTCTGCCAGGATTAGCAAGTTCAGCTCTAACGTTGCCTTCTTAACCAGTGGGGTTCCACAAGGTTCAGTTCTGAGCTCATTATTATTTTCCCTCTACATGCTTGCTTTAGCTGGCGTCATTCAATCTTTTAATATAATTTCTCAACATTTCTATGATGACATTCAGGTGTATATGTCTTTTAAGCTGCTGGTCCACCCGAGTCCACTGTTTAACTGTTTGGTGTCATCGCATTTAGATTATTGTAATCCCCTGTTTGCAAGCTTGGACAAATCATCTCTGTCACGCCTCCTCGCTACTGTATATAAAATGCTGTATTCTGTCATGGTCATGGGCCGGTGGCCCGGTGTTTTAAGTTCCTTTAGTGAAGCTCTGTTTTTTGCTGCATTTCTGGTTTTATTTTACAAATTTTTTCTTATTTCGGTTTGCTGTAGTGTTGTGTTCTGTTTATTTGATTAGTTATTTGTATTTCATCCTGGTTTCCCTGTGTTTGTACTCCTGTATCTTCCCTGTTTAGTTGCTTACTGTATGTCAGCCAACAGTACATGTATGTGTTGTGGTTGGGTTCTGTTTAGATTCCCTCCGTGCTCCAGTCTCCCTATGCGTGAAGTTTATTTGTACCATCTTTAGTTACTTCCTGTTTTATTGTGACAGTCTCATGTTCCCCATACTTAGTGTGTGGTTTTACTTCCTTTGTGCCATTAGTGTCATTTTAATCACCTGTGCCTCGTCTTCCCCAGCTGTCTCTCTTTTCCCTGATCACTAGGGTGTGTATTTAAGGTCTCAGTGTTGTTTAGCTCTATGTTGTGTCATCGCCTTAGCAGTGTGTGTCCCTATTTAGTGCATTTATCCCTTTCTCCCAGGCTTAGTTTTGCTATTGAGATTTAGTTTTGTATTAAGTGCTTTTCTACCTTTGAATCTCAGCAATTAAAGCTGTTTTGAGTTTTCTCTTCCATGTCCTGCATTTGGGTCGAACCCTGCTAGCACACAGTCCTAACTGTAACAAGTTCAGACTATGAACACATTCTACCGAGCGATCCCACATCACTCCTAGTTTACAATCTTTACATTGGGTCCCAATAAATTTAAGGTTTCATTTTTAAATAGTTGTATTTACATACAGAGCACGGAATAACCCGATTATATATCTCAGCTTCTTACAAAATACCCTGCTGCTCACTGTTCAAAAAGCCCAGAATTTGTATGTTTAAACCTTTTGGTTTAAACATACTTTCTGTTGAGAATTTTCTTGAATTATTATTATTTATTTATTTTTAAACTACCTGTTTATTCTATGGTGTATTATTGCGTCTTTTCATTGGCTGTTATGGCTCTTAATTCTCGTGTTTATTTTTATTATTTTTTGTGTGTGCAGAGCTTTTCTGACAGTCTGTGAAAATCACATGCTAAATGAACTTTACTTATTTGCTTTCTTGGACGTGGATGTTCATGTATCATTTGAGCTAATTCCATAAAACAAAAGAGCAACTCGGATCATTTATATGCGAGATCATTAGGTCACCACCCAACTTTGAACAATTTATAAGACATCTAAATATTTGGAAAAAATATCTTGCATATCTTTGTGAGCTCTGCCTTTCATTGTGCTGTGAAGGAGTAGAACATATACACAACAGGCCACCAATTCATGTGCCTTTTTATGTTTATATTATGGAGAGGCCATGCTGGGAAGCAACAAGGGACGGGAGGAATGACGTAGGAAGTAGATGAACGGAGTAAAAGTAGGCCGTGTCCTTTTTCCTCCTCCCATCTGTCCCATTACTTTTGGCTAATCTCCTCATAGGAAGACAGTTTGTGTCCAGGCCAGTCCATTTTGTCACTGGAGTAAACAAAGGAAGCTTCACATGGCTTTCCTGCCCTTTGAATAGAGAAGACCCCCACCTATTTCTCCCAGGCTTTTGGCATGCACAGATATCCTGAATACTCCCATTAAAATAAAAAAAAAAACACCCACTCACTGAAGCTGCCAGGTGCAAAGCCCATGCACAAAGATTGAGGCCTGAAACACCTCTACATATTTCAACAGAACATTTAAATTTATATTTCATTTTGGCAGTGTGCTTGTTTGCTTTCACTGGAGCGCTTTAGCCACAGAGAGGGCTAGCTTGTCTGCACCTCTCCAGGAAACACACTGGGACATAATGCCATAAATTATTGCTTTTACACTCCAGGTTTTGTATGGGTATAACTAATGATATATAAATAATTTGTATGCTCTTGGTGTGCTGGGTGGATGGTTTCTGGACTGAGCCACGCTGCCAGTTTTGAATATTTGTGAGACGCTAACCATCTCTAGAATATACTAGAATATAATATAATAGTATAATTATAAAATACTGGTTGTAGCTGACATAGAGCTTTTGAATGTTTCTAATTCGCTTGATTTGTCCAACAGGAAGACGATTCTGATTGTGGAGGAGGGACTTGTCTAAGCCCGAGCCTTTGGCCAGTGTTCGGGCTTCAGCTGCTGCTGCTGTGGCTCATCACATCTTTACAACACTCATGACCCCGACACACATCTACACGCACACACACACACACACACACTGATCATCGTGTCATTTCACAGGAGGCCGGAAGACACTCGAGTTGCACCAATACAGGATGTATGCAGAATATTTGCAATGAGACATTTTTATTTTCTCAAGACCAGTATCAGCATTTCCATTTGCCAATGCCAAAGGGTGCTCATTCATTACCTCCTCATCATTTTCAAGAAGAGAGACACATTTACTGTGCTCAGCTGCACTCACTTTCATGATATACTCCTTAATATTCTCCTATGGTGCAAGAGTAAGAGCTAACCAAACCCTTTAATTCTGCCTCATTTTCTCTCGTTTGTTTGATTTATTTCGAGGATGTTGAAAGATGTTATCCCCACTATGAAAGAAGTTATCTCCACTATGCCAACGAGAAGCCTGTATGTTCACTGACAGCATTGATTTGCGTGGTTGTCTGTATTGTTTGTTGCTTGTTATATTCATTGTGTATGAATCAGTATGCTGTAAGGAGTGTTTATTTTGGCAACCAGAGCAAGTATTCAGAGTATCCCTTTTGATTTGAGTGTTTTTAAATGTACTTTACCAACCTATCTACATTTCAGTTTTGTACTCAAAATCAGCAAGCGTTTTGTGTCTAGCTAGGTGTTGTATTGTAGCAGCATGTGCTCAGTACAGAGCTAAAGACAACACCGACTTTTTGACACCAAAGCTCCACACGGTACCAATGACCACAGATATCTGCAAGTCTACTAAAGAGAGTGTGCACAGTTGTTAAATTTGAGATATTCCTCAGATGTAGGTGTGCATCAGTCATCAGTAAACAAGTTCCGACAATAGATAGCTAGCATAGATATTTCACTAAGGGACAAGTGAGGTCAGGTTGCATCTAATGTGATAATCTATTAAGATATTAAAATTTCAAATATATTTGTACTTCAAGGGACAGCTTTGGTTGTCTTCAGTTTGATGCATCAAATTCCCAGTGCCTACGTAGTAACTCAAACAGTCTAGTATCTGAATGAAGCAGCACATCAGATTTGTATTCCTATCATGTATGCTTCTATGCTAATGCTTGCTTCAGTTTGGCAGAGAGGGTAACCCTTGCAGTAATTTGTTATGAAATGGTCCAAATTTGCTGCAGTTATTCTATTTTATTTTAATTTTTTTATTTTTTGGCTTGTGGGTAGGTGATGGAAACAACCAGTGACTCTGATTATGGGAGAGGACTATTATTTTCCTCCCTCGCCAAAACAAGCCTAAACCAGACTTGAGCTTGCTTTCCAGCGCCTCTCTTTATTAATCCTGTTTCTGTTCCCTTTCTGGATCGCCGGACTCAGGAGCCAAGATGATTTGTGAATGAGATCAGCATATCGAAAACGACTGTTTCTTTGTTTTATTGCTGTTCTCTTTATGCTCGTTTCCTCTTTGTGTTGCTCTATAAGTGCTGTGAAGCAGACGCTGAAGGCTCGGTGTCGAAATGCTGCAATGTCATGGGATGAGCTTGTTCTGTGTTTGAACTCTGTCTATGCCTACGATCAGCATCAGGGCATGCTGGAGAGAACTTTGAGAACACATTGGTACCAATGATAATTTTGCATTGCCTTACTTTGTCTTAGGTTTTAGGAAATAAAGATGAAAATCACACGTAGTTGAAGCTTTTCGATTTTCCTTTTGTTTTTAAAGAAAAGTTAAGTTCTCTCCACCTTGCCTTCATGCTGATATACTGGTATGATCAGGTTATGCTGTCTAGCAAAGTTATGTGTTGACTTGTGTTTTACCCTGAGGGTCCCGTGTCTATGTGCAGGCATGTGTGTGTCCCTCCGATATCTGATTGTGCTTTAATACCGTACATGAAATACTCTTTTGTGGAACTTCACTAGCCTGAATTAAATTTTGTATACATTTGTACACTAATACTATTTACTGTATAAAAGAGAAAATGGAAGAAATGGAAAAAAATGTTTATAATCTGGTGTTGGTTATTGTGCAAATATAATAAATTCACACAAAAAATGTATTGGTATGGTCTGAGAGTCAAATTTTTATTTTTGCTCACATCTGGTCAGTTGCTTTGGCTCCACTGGGAGCAGCCAAAACATGTCATCCTTCCTGCTGACGGAGACAGCTGCTGAAACAGAGAGAGCATCTGCATTTGTGTCTCTATGTGTCCATGTTGGTGTGTGAAGGACCGGTGTGGGTGATTTGAGTTTTGTCACATAGCTCTGCACACTCTAATTGTTTTATCAGTCCCTAATTATCAAAAATCGGGGGAGGGGGGGGGCGTAACCTGACGCCTGGCTGAAAACACTCTTCCACTGCTCTCTGTGGTTGAAAGTTTCATGCCTGGTGTATGTCTGACCGCACCCCAGATCTCTCATGTGCAGGATTTGTGGTTGGGTGTTGTTACAGTCACCATCACTAACGGTCAGGTTAAACAAGGTTTCCAGGGGCTTAGGTATTCATTTACTAAACGTTCTGGCTGTGGGTTGAATTGTGTAAATGTCTGCAGTTTTATTTCATTTTATCTTTCCTTACAAGCTCAAATTTGAATCTAGCACTTCATTTAGCATTCAGCATCTGGCCGGATCTCTCTGTGTGGAGTTTGCACGTTCTCTCCATGTCTGTGTGAGTTCTCTCCATGTCTTTTGACTTCCTCCCACAGTCAGAAGACATGCACTTAGTGGGGTTAGGTTAATTGATGATTCTAAATTGTAAATACAGCACAGGTGCGGATGTGAGTCTGAATGATTGTCTTTTTCTCCATGCTAGCTCTCTGACAGGCTGGTCACCTGTCCAGGATGTTCCCCACCTCTCAATAGATTTTAGCCCTATTGTGACCCCCCCCTCCCCCAACGGATAAAAAGGAACAAAATAGATGGTTGTTCCTTTAAAAGGTACGAGTACTTGACTTTTTCTTGTTCCTCCTCCTCCATCTTCCATCTAACACAGACATGCATAACAATTTTAACATGATTTATGGCGTGAGGAACATGGAAGCTCCTCTAAATGAAAATCTTAACTGTATGTGAGATGCCAAGCGGCATGGCAGAGAGCGCCCCACTGAGCCCTGTCAGAGGCCTCTGTGTTTTGATTTTTTGTGATGCCTGTTGTAGCATTATTGACAGCTCTGCTATCCACTGCCTGCAGCAGTAGTGGAAAGTCAGATGCTAACACCAGTGAGCATAAGGCACACACTACCTGATGGGATTTCTGATGGTAATAAAAGAATTGCTGTGGCCACAGTTTGGAGTAGTGGGTATAAAAATGTTTGTTTTTCTTGGAGATGTGTCAGCCTGGGAGGTCCTTGTATGTGTGCTATACAGCAATGAGGTAGGGCAGCTGTAATGGGATACCCTTGTAAAAAGGCACAAGGTCATACCCTTTAAAATGCCTGGTTAAGATGTTACAGACCGAGAAGAAACAGGGACAAGCCCCACATCTCTCTTTAATACTCCACAAATCAAAATGTTTCCTTCACAAATGTATTTTTAACACGTTGCACAAATTTAATAAAAGGTAAATATACCTCATTTTACCAACTGATCAGCGCAACAAATGTCTGCACGTGCAGATTTACAAATCAAAGGACAATTATAATCCTTTGTTTTTAACGACTTAGTTTAATTCAAGACATTGCTCAGTTTTGTGTTTTTCTGTCATCACTCTAATATGCTTATTTAAGAAGAACTCATGGGTTCCTCAGGACAGAGCATTTCACTCAGTCTAAAGCCTTTGACGACAAAACTGCATGATTCATTTGTGGTTAAGTTCAAATCTTAGAGTGACTTTTTTTTTCGGTTTGTTCCACTAATTGCAGGAAGTGACACACGAGACTGGTGCTGCTTCAACACCGTGACCCGCGACTAGATCTGCAAGGATCAGCATGTCGTCAAGTACACTCCTCTAAAGTTCATTAACTCTATTGTGATAGTAATATAACATCCATTTGCGAGACCTTTACCGGCAAATGCTTTTTTTGGAACGGTATTGCTTAATGACGCTCTAAGTTTAGCTCCAACGATCTCGACAGCCTTTGGGTCACGAGGCTCCCGGGGCCGTCAACCCACGTCTGAATAAACTTCCCCAAATCTGGTTAATATAACGTGGTTTACATTAGCTACGACATTTTTTAATTGCCACCATTTGTTTTGTTTTGTTTTCTTCAAACTATTAAAAAAAAGTACACTTCTTGTAAGCAGTGACACAGAGGTCGCAGTCTTTCCGTCACTAGCAGAGTTAGCAGGGCAGGGGCACGAGGGTCACCAAGGTTTTGAAGTGCAGACAGGAAAACATTTTCCAGTATCTTCTGTGATTGCTCCCTGAGTGCGTGTGTATATTTATGGTGTATTTTCCTGTGAGATACCCCCCCTCACCCCCCCAGCTTGGATGAAACATTATCTGTATATAAATCTTAATGTTTATGGAAGTTCAAAAGGATTCAGCATGCTGCAAAAAGGAGTGTCAGATAAGTTATTAATCACATGAAATAACCCCAAATAGACTTTAAATATTTTCCTGTCACTGTTTACTCTTTTGTCACCTGTTCTTACGAACCCCTCCACACCCCTGAGCACAATGTAAATCAAAGGCGGCCTTTATATTAACATATTTGCAACGCGGCGAGAAAGATGTGTGTTAAACAAGCTGAAGGTCAGACCGAACACCAAACACACACTTGGCATGGACTGTCAGGAAATGCCACAGTCTTTTCCAAAGCCATAAACATGACCACACACTTGTCTGTTCTTCCTACCTTGTTGTTTTCTCCCCTCTCAGTTTATGGCCATGTTGTAGATACAGTACAAATCCGCATGCGTGAGTGTGTGCTTATTCTAAGTGTGATTGGCAGGCGTAAGACTGGTAAAATCCAACCAGGTGAACTGTCTCAACATGACACATTCCACTCCAGCTCCCATTGAGGCTTGATTTGTGGATTTTCTCTGCGTTTAGAGTGAGGCCTAACACATATTAACTGGTAACATGAGGTGTTAAGTTTGTTGGGGCCATGTGCATTCGCTAAGGTTCTTTCCGTGGGATCAGATGTTTTATAAGTCTCTCAAGATAACGGCTTACATTTTTGTGAATGACCTAGAAACTGTAAGATTTTTTTTAAAGGTATCCTGTTAAATTTGTGGCCACTAGTAGCCGAGTGCAGTAATGTTTTTATAAGCTCATTCCTGTTTTGTTTATGTTCTGCGCGTTCACAAGCAAACGCTGCATCTGGTTTCACATTGTTCCGCTGGTCAGCAGATGGAGATACTCAAATGTAAAGCGGTGTGATGAATGGTGTTTCCAGTACTGTCCCGTGGCAGTTTGCAAAGAAATCACAAAATGTATTCGACTCATTAGCCTTCATGGACACATTGTTTAATTTTTTATTTATGTTTTGTGTTTATTCACAGTTTGGGAAGGTGTGTAAAGTAACGTAACTATTTTAAGTAACGTATCCATTTGATTACTGTTGGAGAAACTGTTTCAAACTTGGCAATAAAGCAATAAAGTCTTCTACAGGACGTGGCTCTCTCCTCAGGTTTGATGTTAAGAGCATTTTGAAATGTTGACTCTAGCACTAAAACATGTACTTGTCTGACAACACAGCATGGCCACTCATAACACAGCCACTTTCTTCAATGTGACTGACTGCTTGCAGGTTTTAGACTCAAGCTGCTCGGAGCAATACATGTTAATTTGATTGGGAAATGAGAGGTGATTCAAAAACAGTGCCCACAGTTTGAGTGCCTATTGACATACATGGATGGAGCCACTCTGTCTAGACACAGAGGCAGCTCCTTTAAAGCCATCACTACCTTGAAGATGTTGTACTCAAAGCTGATCTGAGATTTTAGTGCAGGCCTACAGATGGCTATAGTAAATATTACATTCTACATATATGCTTTTTACTGAAAGTCATATATTCTGATGTAATGCCTTTGTAATAATATCCTAATTAACCCTCTGAGGTCCAAGTCATCATAGGTAATAACGCAAAATATGAGGATGGGGTAGGGAGACTTTTGTGGGAAAATATATATATATATATAAAGAGTTTTTAATGTGTGTCAGTTAGAGTGATTATTTTCTTTGTTCCCGATGCCAAGATCTGAAAACAGAAAAATTATTTTTGGCAGTTAAATGTTATGCTTGATTAATATCTGACTTCTCAGAAAAACCCAGTGTGCAGTCTCTATCTATCTATCTATCTATCTATCTATCTATCTATCTATCTATCTATCTATCTATCTATCTATCTATCTATCTATCTATCTATCTATCTATCTATCTATCTATCTATAAACCCTGCACTTGATGATGACTTGAGCAACTGGCTTGAAGTTGGCCTCCAGTGTTGTTTTCCACATCTCCAGTGAATTCCTAATGTAGGCTCTTTTGGTCCTTTTGATCTTGTACAGTTCTAGCTATTCCCAGAGCTATATGTGAGGCATTAAGTCAGAGGCTTTCTTGTGGTCAATCCAGTAGTTGGATGGGACCGGTCCCATCTGGGGATCCTTGGGAATCAGAAGTCCCCGTTCAGTCAGCCATTCAGAGCACGTCTCATCCACTTGCAGTTGGTTCATTTGTGCTGCCAGGCGCTTCTTTAGCCAGTAGGTGTGAATCATGTCAGAGCCTATTAGACTCCTTCTTGGATGTCTGCCACTGTGATGGTAACTGGATCCTGTTCAGTGAGGTTGCTGTGGTCTCCCTTGGCATCCGTCTCTTCTGTACTCTTCCTGTATTGCTCCATCTTCAGCTTTGGTTGAGGAGCTGTTCTCATGTCGTTCCCTCGCCACTGAAAGTACACCTTGGATGGTTCAGTGGAGAACAGCTGGTTTATTCTCCAGGCTTCTATCTCTCTGTCCTCTCTGTCTTCAAGCAGTTAGCCAAGGCTGTGAGTCTTTCTTTGGCAGTTTGGCAGTTTCGAAGGTCAGACTTCAGCACCGCTTGGCCATCATGCATTACCATGAAAATGGCTTCTGACCTGTCCTAAATTAATTTTGCATCATGGCAGTGAACTTAAAACATACAGCTAGCTAGAGACAATGTTCAGCCAAAAGACGAACAAAGAATTCCTGGAACAGACTGACTGGTCCCAGAGAGCTTTGAGCTCAGCATCACTGAGACAGTTTGGCATTACGTGAAGAGATGGATTAAGTTCTCTGAGACACTTGGAATAACCTACCATACATCTTTAAAAATTGCATGCGACACAATGCCAGCTGAATCACAGAACAGGGGTGCAACACATCGTGATTTGATTCATATATTTTCCTCTTAACCTTTGTATTCATTTCAAAAGTATCCTCCGTTTGATTTGTGCTTTGTACATTACTCACAAAAGTAAAAAAAAAAACAGTCAATAGAGAGACAAGAAATAAAAAATGTAATTATTGTTCCACTGACAACATAAGCATGGAGCAGCAGATCTGCAGCAAGTGGTGCTGAGAGACCTCACAGAGCTGCTGTCAGCATTTGTGGATGTGAATTATGCTTCTGTGTGTACAATATGTGTGTTTGCGCATGCATGCGTGTGTCTGGCAAATCACTCTGGTGGGTTCTAAGAGAGTCAGAGGGCTTGCAGTTTCACCTGCTTCATGCCATGCTCACACCAGCTCACAGTACTGCTGATTATATGCATCGGTCTGACGCAGACACGTGTGGGATGAAATGTACCTGCCGACCCAGAGCAGCTTTTCCCTCTGTTCTTTAATTTTACTGATCATCTTTCCTCCCCCGTGTGTCTCCAGTTTTACATGAATCACGTGGGTAAATTAGCAGTGAGCGGCAGACAAGACAAGCTGACTGTTAGCAGATGTTTAAGAAATGAGGAAACATGGGTTTAAGCGCTATTTTAAAACCTGCTGTCCTGTTACCCCTCATCTTCAGGCATTGGTTGGTTTGATACCTTGGCTCCACATTGTAGCAGATGGAGTGGTTTGTCTTTTGTAGAATGTGAATAGTTACAGTGTGTTTGGCCTCAAATTTCAGATTTTGGATAGCCTCTTAATGTGTAACTGCAGTTAAATACTCGTTATGATAATCACTTCATCGATTAAACGGCATATTGCAGAATTAAATTCATTTGGTGTGGTTAGTGCTACATTCCATTTCCACCTATGTTTAATTCTGGAGTAAACCAATTAACAAGACCCGCTGGGAAGAGTCCAGATAAATCGAATGAGAAATGGTTGCTTAAAAAATGAGCGTGTGTATTTAAGAGCCTGACAATTAAATCATTTTTTTCCTTTAAAATAAATGCTGAACACATAAACGTGACCTATTTGTGTGTTTTTCCTTACAGCTTGTTTTCGGTGCCGTTCACATTTGAGCGATCTGCCGTCAAAGGACCAGCACAATAGACTCCGCGTGGGATGTTGATGTGTTTGTGTCACAAGCTCCGTGTGTACTATGCTAAAGGATGTGTCATTTAAACAGTTAGGGTTTTTGTGGATATACAAACTCACAAGGCCATTTTGCTCGTGAATTGTTCCACGGCTCGCTCTCAAACGTTCACATCAACACCCATAAACACAGGAGGAAAGACAGACAAAAGGCAGAACGAGGGCCGCGGTCTTGAACCGAACGCGCTCTCTTTGAATTGTTTAAGATGTAATATTTCTCATTATAGAAATGATATTGCTGAAGTTGGTGAGTTTGAAGACTTGTCATGTAACAAGTAACTGAGTGCAGACTAACTTTGACATCACTTTTTTTCCATAAAAGAGAGAAGAATGACACATCTGCAGATATAAACTTGACGATGACTCAGCAGTTTAAGATGAGTCATCAGTAAAATGCTGGTCTCTACTTTCTGTGATCAATACAGTTTCAGTATGTCAGTGACGATGACAAAAGCTGCTGTTCACTCTTGCATTATATGAGAGGAAAATCAATGGCATATTGAATGCTTTATAACTGTAATGGTCTGATCCTATTTAAAGCTATTTTTAGGGTTATGTTGGTGACTCAGTTTGCTATTGTGCATGGTAATGAAGTGACCTGTTAAAACTTCAGGTTTGTATGTCTATTAGCTGCCCACACGCCAGCATTATCCTTAAAATCAGACTCATAAATAAAAATGAAATGGAAATTTCACTTGAAGGCAGACAAATAAAATAAAAAAAGGGCTGGTATTGCACACATCTCATCTGACACACTATGTTTTGAAACTGTTTGTACAAGCAGTGTATGTGTGTGTGTGTTGTATATTTGTGTTGCCCATAACTGTTACCGCATCACAATTACTAGCAGTGACTATAATCGCCTGCCCTGACAACAGGAAATGTGTGTTTGTTTAAAGAAGGATCTCTTGACACAGTATCTGTGTTTACAGTGTGTAGCCCCAGCACCGGCATCACTAAATCCAAGAGACAAGCACATGCACACTAACACAACCCCTAAATTTGTCTCTTTTCTAATTAGACTGAGCCACCTCTCCGCTGTACTCCCACAATTCCATCATTCTCTCTCAGTCAACTCAGTCCACTATTCCTTCCTTTCATTTCTGATTCAATCCACTTCATGTATATAAGCACAACTCGCTGTAATCTGGAAGAGAGGCAGGAATGAGTAGAGGTCACAATGGCGTCCAACTAATTTGCTGCAGATGAAAATGTCCACATAATGGGGCTTGCACAAAAACATGTGCCGAGAAATAATAGTGCACAACACAATGCACACAAAATTTCCTAACAAATCTGCAGGAAGTCTGTTAATCCTCCACACACTCCACAAATGTGCACACAGACAGCACACTGTTTTGGATTGTACCTCCCTCATAAAGACAATATATTTTCTCACATAACTTGTCATCTCTACTCTTATCATATCAACTTCTTTATTCTCCATATCGTCTCCATCTCTTATTGAACTTCCTCCTTTCGCTGCCAGCTGCATGAAGATAGGTTTCTGGCAATAACTGGCCACAGATGTCAGGAGTCTTGCACGGTGACGGCACTCGTGTGAGTAAAGCAGTGGGCTACCGGGTCTCTCTCTAATTTCCATCTTCTAGCAGAAGCAGTTGCTCTCAGACTGAGTGAAAACACCCACTGGATTCTTGCAAGGAGAAGTCAGTAATGAGATTGTGGTGAAGAAGGCTTTCTGTTGGGAACTGAAACTGGTAAAGGTTATCCAGTCATCTGCTGCTCGTTATGTGTGAGCATGCGTGTTGTTCAATCTGTGTGCATGTGCATTTTGGAAAGACAAAAGGAAAAAAGGAGTTGGAATCAGTTCGCCTAAAGTATGCAGTGTGTGGTTTAGTTCTATGTGTATGTAGATGAGATATGGTACACACAGAAAGAGAGTAAAGAAAGGGGTCTTGTGTATTGCTCCAGTGAAAGTATCTGACTCATGGCTGATTGTTTATTATTGCAAATGACTGTAGTCCTCTCAAGAAGCCACAGGAGTATTACTCATCGCACCGAAGAGAAGATAGCGATGCATTCCCCTTCCCCTTACATATTTATTTGTCTAGTCCACTGCTTTGTTTTGCACACATGGTGTGATTTTAAAGGAAAGACCAAGAATTCCCATAATGCAGAAAATCCCCCGCCTGCCTTGTGATAACTAACATGATGTATATTTATTGTTTCTCAGGCACTTACCCAAGGGCTACAGTGATGCTCTGACTGCTGGATCAGAAATGTTTAGAGAAAATTCCAAGGCCAGCTAAGTGTTATGCCTGCTATTGTGTGCCGTCATCACTGGAAACAGAGATGTCACTCAAGAGATGGATGTGACACACCCCCATCATTAACTTCACTTCTTAGAGGGAGGGGGGGGGATGTAAAATAGCATAAATGACCTCCCTGTTCTTTACACCCCTATTAAGTTTATCTTTGTTGATATCTGAAATATTAATAATAATTGTCTTTTTATAGAGACTTGTAGAAAGGCTGACTACAGTGTGTCCAGGTGTGTATATTTGGTATTTGGTAGAACTGCATTTTATTTGTCTTCTCTAGCCTACATATTATTGCCAAAGGTTTGCTCGTCTGCCTTCACACATATTTGAACTTGAGTGACATCCCATTCTCAGTCCGTAGGGTGTAACGTGAAATCGGCCCACCCTTTGCAGCTATAACAGTTTCAACTCTTCGGGGAAGGTTTTCCAGAAGGTTTAGGTGTGTGTTTATGGGAATTTTTGGCCATTCTTCTGGAATGCATTTCTGTGGTCAGTCACTGATTTTGGACGAGAAGGCCTGGCTCGTAGTCTCCAGTCGAATTCATCCCAAAGGTGTTCTATTGGAATGAGATCACAAAGTCTTCCACGGCATACTCACTCAGCCATGTCTTTATGGTCCTTGCTTTGTGCACTGGTGTGCAGTCATGTTGGAACAGGTTAGGTCCATCTCTAAACTGTTCCCAAAAAAGTTGGGAACATGAAATTGTCCAAAATGTGTTGGTATGCTGAAGCTTTCACCCTTTAAAATCTACAACACATAAAGTCCACCAGACCACATCTTTACATTCATGCATGCTGTAGTACCATCGTGGGGAATATTTCAACTCACTATACATCAATAAAACCTTCAGAACCCTGATTGTAAGTATATGTATGAATGCAATCCATAGTAACTACATAAGGTACAGTAGCTGACAAGTGCACTAACCCACAAACAAAGTGAAAACCAGTCTCTGTATCTACATATCATGCTAGCTACTGAAATGCCATAGCTGCACATGCCAAACCCAAACTCATCCATTGGATTGCTGGATGGAGAAATGTGATTCATCACTCCAGAGAACATCTCACCACTGCTTCGCGGTCCAGTGGCAGTGTGCTTAACACCACTGCTTTTCATTGCGCTTGGTGATGTAAAGCTTGGATGATGCTCCTCAGTCATGGAAACCCATTCCATGAAGCTATCAATGAATGCACTGTTCTTGAACAAATTGGAGTCTATTAGATAAATATGACTCAACCACTGTAGGGCAGTATCTTTAATACTGGCATTTAATGGCATGCTCTAATCTCTGTAATAGAATATTATGGTCAACAGTATGAAAAGCTGCACTGAGGTCCAACAGGACAAATACAGAGATGAGTCCACTGTCATAGGCCATGAGAAGATCATTTGTAACCTTCCATGGGGAGGCAGTGGCGCTGTAGGTGGGCGCTTGCCTAGCAACCGGAAGGTTGCTGGTTCGAGTCCCCATCTGAGCACATGCTGTCGTGTGTCCCTGGGCAAGACACTTAACCCCACATTGCCTAGTGTGAATGTGGTTGTGTGAAAGGTCAAAGGTGGTGGTCAGAGGGGCCGTAGGCGCAAACTGGCAGCCACGCCTCTGTCAGACTGCCCCAGGGCAGCTGTGGCTACATTATAGCTTACTACCACCAAGTATGATTGAGGTGTGAATGAATAGTGCATAAAATTGT
>VOQJ01004200.1:15766-25820 GCA_015052665.1 Apistogramma diplotaenia
TCAATGGTTTTCTTTAAATTACTTATATATTTATCTATTCTGTGGTAAAATAAGCCCCCCCCAATCATCCCCCCCCCCCCCCTCACACACACACACAGAGACCTCAATTGGTTTTGCATTAAGAAAAACCTGGAACAATAGCTAAAAATGGATTGCTTTTAACAAAAGTGGAACTAAAGAGCCTCGCAGCAGAGACGTGTTCTTTGAAGTGTACTTCCTGCTGCTCAAAGCAGTGGAGGTGCAGCGCATCACCGCCCGAATATTCTCGCAACAACATGACAACCAGTTTAAACACACGAGCTGAGAAAGACGAGTCCACCATTTACAAATAGAAAAAAGAATATATATATATATATATATCTTTTTTCCACAGTCCAACCCCCCTCTTCCCTTAGTGGGACTGCAGTTGAAAAGCATGTGGTGCAATGTGCACAGCAGGTGCCTGCAAACTCCAATGAAACTCTGTTAAACAAACCAAAACTGCTCCTCTCTCTCGTCTGTCTCTGCTGATGCAGGATCAAACAGGAGAATGCTGACACATAAAAAAATAATAAAAAAAACCCAGCAAAGCTTGATGACGAGATCAAGTGGAATTTTTACTGTATTGGTTCGGTGCGAGTGTCCCATGCTGTATGGTTGAAAGCAGCGCTGCCTAATTAGCTATTCCAGACCATCTCTGAGACAGTGCTCGGGGCAGGTGGGCTGCATGGAGCCGTCTGGTTCCCTGCTGTGATGAAAGGCGTCTGGTTGTCACGCAAATATGATTGGATGGTGTTTAATTGCTGCACTCTGGTTGGATGGGGCATTGGTTAATTGTAACCAAAGCTGGCCTGCAAGCTTGGCTTGTGCGCATATATCAGAGTAAAAGCATGTGGACATGTAGCATATGGCATGGGAGCAATAAATGAGATTTGTGCAGGGCGCTCTGTGCTCCACCGGTGGGTTTCGGCATCAGAATGAACATCCTCTGTTTATCCTGACCTGGACGCCATGTGGCAAAATACCTCAGAGTGCCATTTCAAAGCCTGGTGGGCAGAGCGGCCTCAAATCGAGCAGAAAAGCAGAGAGGCATGAACAATCGGAAAACGAAATCATAAAAAAGGGCCCAGAGACAATTGACTAATCCGGTGCAAACCCAAGATCTGGGTCTTATTGACTTACTGTCAGTGTAATCCATATCATAACCATCTGCTCCAGTGCAGTGAAACACCAAGGGCATATAAGCCGTTCGTCTCCTGTGAGGGTATCTGCTGACAGTCGCCGGAAGGGCTCCATGGAGTCATTTGGAAGAGTACCTGTAAAGCCAACGCTACATGAATCCTAATTCTGCTATTGTGTCTTTCTGCTGAAAGCTCAATACTTGTCTTCCCTGGGTTAACATGGGAACACTCCACTGCTGGCACTGAAGTAGTTCTCATCCTCCACATCAAAGTCTTTGGAGGCAGATTTTCATCTTTTGGAAGACTTTTATGAGCGATGGTACAGAATAATGCATAAAATCAAACATCTTCTGAAAATCAAACTCCAGACAAAAAGCCTTCACAGCACAGCTTATCCTGTTGCCTGTGATAGTCACCCATGCGTTACTTTGACTGGCAGCTGTCCATTTGGTTTCCTGAGTCTCTGGATGGCTCTGTTTACATCAACCTGGTTCATAATAAATGGATTGACTGAGCTGTAGCTCAAGCTGGCCTTTTGTGAGCCCTCAGTGCAACAACATATAATAACCTCAGCGGGCCAAAACACACAGGTTATTTTATCTCAGCCACCTCCAGTAACCCTCTCTCCATTCAGTGCTTCCCAGAATCTGCACACCAACCAGTCTACTGAACAACTCGCTCTGGGCTTTTAATGAAACCTGCTGAGTTCTTACATTGCTCTGTGACATGAGCAGGAATAATAACCAATGTAACGAATCTGTCTGTCTCTCTCTGGCCTTTGACAACACTCTTAACTCTCACCTGATGCCCCTAGTAGCTTTCACCAGCTCCCAGCAGAAGGTTTCTGTGTGACTGCTTGTGCAGTGCGAGGTTGATTGGGGACAGCAGCGATAGGTAGGCAGCCCTAATCTAGTCTTTGTCACTAAATATCAAGTAGACTGCCAGCACTGTATAACAGAGCGTGACAATGGAGGATAAAGTGCTCTGGAGGGGTGTTCATTTCACGTCTATTCCTGTTCCCTTGTCTTACTCTGTCTGCTCCCGCTTTCTTGTTACACTGTGTTATCCTGGGTCTGATCCTTGTTCTTAGTTTTAATATCTTTCTCTCCACCAGGTGAACCTCAGAAAATGAAATGCTGTGAGCAAGCCGAGGACGGGCGCATTTATGTGTGTGTGGACGGATGTGCCTCCCTGGGCTGTAGTCTGAACTGCCCGACTGATGAGTCAATACAGGCAGCACAATCCGTAGCTTTTAGCAGAAAACCAATATGGTCCCTTATCGACTTGTCTAAAGATAAAACAACGCTATATTTTGGTGGCTTGAGCATCTGAAAAGCTGTAAATAGTGTTAGGTCCGGGGAGAGAGGGGGATGAAAAAGAATTAGGGTGTAAAAAGAGAAGGAAGATGTTACAGTTTTATTTATTTATTTTTTTTGGTGGCACATTTAGGCCAAGGTTTCCTGATGATTTATAGACTCGGCGAGGCCTGGTTTTATTGTACTGAGAGCTACAGCAACATAAGGATGTCATTGATACTGTTATTTTATTTTTGTTATCGCAGCAGATAGCTAATTCTGTTAAAAGCCCAATAATAGAAAGCTTTTTAAGCAACAGAGCTGTCAGCTGGCCCTGAATCAAAAGCAAACAGCTCACCTTTAAGTTGCACACATTCACAGAGAGTTGCTTGGTCCGGGGCTTAAGCCTCAGAGGGGAATTAATTTGTTTCTGTTAAGGAGGTGAGGAAAAAAAAGAAGAGGAGCCCATTGAGTTAAAGAGAGATGATCATCGAGCTGTCCAAAAACATATGGAGACGGACCCGGAGAGACACGGAGAATGAAGATAAAGCTGTTTTCAGCTGCTGTGAGGACTTATCGGGTTAGCTAGACTGATGAACAACACCTCTGGCGAGTGGTGAACAGGGCCCCCTCTTTACAAATAAAAGCTAAGAGGGATCCTCCTTGTTGTGAGTCATTATAGATAGGCTCAATCAGCAACCCATCCCCCACCCCCCCCCCCCACACACACATTATCAATCTCCCCACCTCTCCATAAATGCCAGAAGCCAATAATTAATGATAGATTGGCGGTTAATGAAAGCGGCATAAAGGATGCTTGGCAATCAGATGGCATGTTGGAGGCTTTTGAGCTTTGACAGCCAACGGCACATCAATTGCGCCCTGGAGACGAGTGCCTGCGTAATGGCCCAACAGTCAACGCAATGACAGTTGTAGGTGAGGTTAGGAGAGGCGGCGGGTGGGGGTGGGGGTGGGGGTAGCAGTCAGGCGTACCTTGGTCACCAGTCGAGACACACAGCAGAAGGCAGCCCAGAGTGTCCTCGTGACAACACAGACAACCATTTAACCTCCAACCCTCCTCAGGCACATCACAGAGGGATGGAGGGAGGGCTGGGTGGGACCTCAGAGCCGCGCACTCTTGACAAAATATTTAATTCCAACTTAAAAGGTTACTTCACAATAACACCCTGTCCCCCTCGCCTCTTTTTTTCTCTCTCTCTCGCTGTCTTCTTCCCCTCCACAGCATTCAATTTATTTCCTTCAGACGCATGCTTCATCGGGTATTGTAGTTGACTCCCTCTCTCACTACAACTGCTGGCTTATTAAGTTTCCATGGCAACTTGCCGCATCCACTTGTGTTTTATTCCAGCCCGTTGGGACCCCACAGGGTAAAGCTTTAAGCCGAAACACCAGGAAGTGATGGGTTTAGAGGGGGAAGAACAACCCGAGGAGAGGGATTGTTGGAGAATTGCTCATTGCCCTCCGCTCCATTTAACCTGCTATGATGCAGTGGAGCTGAAGCATCGCTTATTTTATGTCACTGTGTCTCCTAGCATCAGGCCAAATATTAAAATATATTGACGAAGCCACTAGAACTGAAACTACCTACAGGGAGCAAGCCATCTCGGCTTTACAGCAAAACAAATGTTAATTATCTTTCACTTTCTAGTTTTTCGTTTTTGATTGCACTGTGCAAGTGAGTTTTTAGCCACACTTGCTGAATGGCTATTGGGACTTCAAAGTCAGGCTTCTGTCATGAATGAAATATCTCAATAACCACTGATCCTTGCACTAAATCTTACCTTAAGCTTCTTCTTCTTTTACCACTGGCAGATCAAATTGAGATGCCATTATGCAAAGGCGTTCATGTTCCTTAAGAGAACTTTGAGCCTCGGAACATCTTAAGAGTCCAAGTCAAGAGAAAATAAAATTACAAATAAATAACCGTTGACAGTGGGGCAGAAAATTCTGAGCTTTAATCCAGGTAGGAGTCATAAAAGGAAAGGCAGGCAGCAAAAGCAAACAATGTAGCACAGAACAGGAAAGGTCCAAAAAAAAAGCAGCAACAGGTAATTCGTGAAGAAGAGTGCTGTGAAAATCTGGAAAAACAGCAACAAACACGGGGAAGCTTAACTACACAGACAATCAGACAACTAGCAGGTGAAAGAAGGGAGGCGTGCAGGGGAAGAGTGATTGGTTAATTGGGAAAAGGTTTGAGCGAAGGTGATGATAATGGGGGGAACAGATACGTACAGCAGAGGGTAGGAAGGAAAACCTTTCATGATGTAAAAGAGGTAGTGTGATTAAAAAAGTATAGAGAGAACATTAAAAAGAAAACGAGCACCAGTCTTTAGTTTATCTTGACATTTTCTTGCTTTCTGACTTTGAAATCTCCCCGCCAGTCTTGCTAATATGTTAGCATGGTAACACACTAACATTAGGCAGGAAACACTGCTAGCTTTGTTCTTCCTTATATCACCATCTTACCATTGTCACTGTTACCAAGCTAGAGTGGAAAATGCCCTCTGTATGGCATTAATAATACTGTGAGAAATACTGGAGTCATATTTGACCACAATATGTCCTTCAATGCACATATTAAAAAAATATAAAGGGCTGCTTCTTTGCATTTGTGCAATATTTCTAAAATTAGAAACATGCATTTATTACTTCTAGGCTGAACTATTGTAATTCATTATTTTCAGGCTGCCCTAACAGCTCCCTGAAAAGCCTTCAGCTGATCCAAAATGCTGCAGCTAGAGTGCTGACAGGAGATAGAGAGAGACAGAGAGCATTTCTCCCATATTGGTTTCCCTTCATTGGCTCCCTGTTAAATTCAAAATTGAGTTTTAAATTCTTCTTCTCACATTCAAGGTCCTGAAAAATCAGGCCCCATCTTATCTTAAAGACCTCATAGTACCGTTTCACCCCAATAGAGCACTTTGGTCTCAGACTGCTGGCTTACTTGTGGTTCCTAGGATACTTAGCAGAGCCTTGAGCTTCCAGACCCGTCTTCTGTGAAACCCCCTCTTTATAAGATTAGGCTTAAAACCTACTCTGTTTATCCACCACTCTGCATTTAATCATTAGTTATTAATAATCCCTGAGCCTGGTTCTGTCGGAGGTTTCTTCCTGATAAAAGGGAGTTTTTCCTTCCCACTGTCACCAAGTGCTTGCTCAAAGGGGGCCATTTCGATTGTTGGGTTTTCTCTGTAATAATTTTAGGGTCTTTGCCTTACAATACAAGGTGCCCTGAGGTGACTGTTGGTTGTGATTTGGCGCTAAATAAACTGAATTGAATTGCACTGAATCCCCAGTTTCAGTCTACATGTTTAAACTGCCCCTGATGTACCTTTGTGAGTGTGCATGTGTGAATATTAGACACAGAGCTTAGGTATTCAGGTGATTGGGTGAATAAGGTTTTATGCTAAAGAGCACTTTAAGTGCTCCTTTAGAGTAGAAAAGCACTATAAAAGCATCAGTTAATTTTACCATTTACTAAGGGGAGCAAAAGAAAAGCTTTATTATTTTATTAATTAATCATATTGTAAGTCAATTCTTCAGGGCCTCTGTCATTTTTCGCCAGACTCCTCCTCAGTGCCTGTAACCTTAGAATTATTACTGCTGAGCTAATATGGACTGCCATTGATTAGATCATACATTTTCATTTCATTACTTAATTATCAATTCAACTCTGTGGGACCTTTAAAAAGCAAATAGATGTAATCTAACACACTATAAGTTAATAATGTCAATTTGATTTTACAATTCAAAAATTTTATATGCATACTAAGCAGCCTTGTTAAGATTTCTACCAAAGAGATAATTAATTATTTCATATGCCAAATGAGAAATTGTCTTATCTTTAAATTACTCTTCAAGGTATTACACCAGATTTAGAACTTCATCTCTAATTCGATGCAGTTCTTTCAAGACGTCTGCGCCCAATTTATAGTCTTCATTAAGTATCATTTCTATGAAAGACCACAGATTTCATTAATAGGCTTCACACAATCAAGGCCCCTTTGAAAATTATTCCTCTTGTAATGTATGCTCAGGGCGGGTGTGGGGGGGTCTTTACAAGAAGTGCGCATATTTGGAGTCATAGACAAACTATCATTGAATACATTGTAACCACAGTTTGAGCCACAGTCAGTGTCCTGTCAATGGACTTGGTGTGAGGTCAAGTTCACTGGAAAATGGCTATAAAAGGCAATTAGATAAGGGCCTGAGTTCCCTGGTTAAATGATATTGATGAGTCTTGCTCACAGCACAGTGCGACTTGACAACAACAGCAGCTAAATGATTTTGTTTTGGATTGTGGACAGATGTAATGCCCATATATTGAGAGGATTTGGCTCGTTAGAGCCAAACTTATGAAAACATTTAATCTGCGTGCAGGAAGGATAATTAGAGACTATGAATATATCTCCCTCTAATTGTTTATCCCTCGGCCAGCGTAAAACCATTAACAAACACAACTCAAAGCCATCAATTTCTCTTCTTTATGACAGGGGTATTAAACATGACCTCGCCACTTTGGCACCGTTTTTTGGACAGAAATGAAAAGTCTACAATGCGTGGGAGGAGAAAGATGACAGAATATATCAAACACTATTAGAATAGTAATCCATTTTCACTTTCTTTTTAAGTGGTGTGGATTTGGGTGCAAAAACAAAACACAGCAGGGATCTGAACTCTGCAAGCTGGCTCTGATTTAAGAGTGAAAGGCCACTGGGGGCCAGATAGTAGATCATGAATGGTTCCACTGTGTCTCAACCGAGTTACAGAGCTGAACCCACGTGCACGCATACACACATACACACACACACGCTGGCACCCGCTCCACACTCCACTGGTCCAATCTTTTCATTGCCTTGGTGTCACTATGGAAACCCCCCCTCACCCCAGCTACCCCTACACCGTCACTCCCACAACTGTCCTCTCCTCAGTAATCCTCGGGGCTGTAGGGAAACGATGCTGAAGCATGACTGAAAGGAATGGATTGTCGGGGTGGCTGGTGGAAAAAAAAAACCTTTAAAGAACTCAGACAAGTGTGCCATGCCTGTAGTTATCCCTGCACACCTGGGCAAAGGTGTGTAACTGTGTGTGAGCGTGGCAGACAGAGCAGAGCACAATCGATACACAGTGAGTGAAGAGACAAGTTCCAGCCCATGCTATCAAGGAGGTGCATGCATGCTGGTGCATTTGTGCACCAGCATGCATGCACCTTTAAGAAAATTGCCTGTGATTAGTTTATCAGAGGCCACAGCATAAATACCACATGTAACACATCCACTGCCTACTGCTGGGCTCAGACACAAAGGGATCATTCTGCTAGCGTAGTGATCTCATCGCTAAGCTATCTCTCTCGCTCTCTGTGTTGGTGTCACGGCCTTGGTAGGGCATTGGCCTTCAGAAATAGAGGACTCTCCCCTCTTATCTTTTGTTTTTTGCCTTCTCCTTTTCTTTCATTGTACTACTTCACTCAGGATTCAACATTTCCTTTGTTAAACTACCTGATAAGTGATCTCCTTTTCGTACAGTACCCAAACACAGCCTTATATGGAGTTTCCACAAGTGTTTTGTTCGCCATGCCAAGGGGAGGTGCAGATACAAGAGATATGATATGTGACTGACAGACCAGGGGAGGGAAGGATAAGGAGGAACAGGGCGTAACAAAACTCTGAGAGTGCGAGGGGGAGGAAAGGAAGTAAAGGATGGGACGATAGGGAGAGTAAGATAAAGGAGAGGGAGGGAAGGACGATGAGGGACAGAGGATGATTGTACAGGGGGTTGAAAGACAGAGACGCAAGGTAATAAGTCCCCCCTTCAATCTGGTGTTGTTGATCAGGGGTAGTAGCAGAGCACACATTCCATTAGGCAATAAATATTGACTCAGCAGCGAACAACTAGTTTCTATTGCATAGCAAACAAAGCTATTGTGTGCCTGGCAGCCCTGAAAGGCCTCTGTTTGCACATCACGCATCACAGCTGATAAGTAGGCAGACTCATTCACTGTGGGGGTCTCGCACATCTTCCTTTCCCTCTGTGGTCACCCCCCCCCCACACACACACACACACACACACACTCTCTCTCTTCTCTGTAATTCTCTATCTGTCTGCCATTCTTGGCCTGCAGCCACCAGGCCAATAACCTTGACTGTAATCCTCCTCCACATGGTGATTCCAAGTAGCCGGCTGAATTAATCATGGGCGTTCCCGTCCCAAACAATGGGCTCAGACATGTTATACACCAATAACCGAAGGCCTAGTCATCGGCTGGCAGCTCATCAGCATTTATGAAATGTACATTTAGGCCATGAGATGCTGAGGTGAGACAAATGAGTGCAGCAATATTTACCTGGATGACTGTACAGTGGGCCGGGGCTGTTTGTCTGCAGATTACTTTGTGTTATTAAATTTTGACCTCTGAACCTGTGCAGGTCTCAGGATTTGTGGTTTAGGAGTGGACTCAGCCTTATCAACCACCTGTGACTGTAAATATGGGTCCGCACCCTCTTCCTGTCTGTGTCAACTGATACTGATATGCAATACATGCTCCACTATTGCACCATGTGTGCTGACTGTGCATTGGGTTGTGCAACATTGGCCAAGATCTTTTGTGTTTTGCCACAGGTGTGTGCAACATGGATGGGCAATGTGAAATGCAACTGTAAGACGAGGAGGTAGAACTGCTACATAAAGTATGGGATGCTTCAGCAGGAAGAGGTGCGGCTTAGAAACAAAGACTCTTTGGTTTGAGTTTTAAAGTGGGCCCATTGTGCTCATTTTCACTTTGAAATGATCCTTGTTTACCTCACACTTGGTTTTGGTGCCGCCCCTGAGTTCTTCCAGTGTCTGAACCCAGTGGTTTTAGGTTCCTTGTCTCTCCCTTTAAGCCAGTGTTTTTCTGATTGGCAGACAGCCAGACCTCTATGCCTGAGATGACCAGGGCACTCTCTGTCTTTGACATGATACAAATGCGAGTAAAAAAAAATGGTCGAAACTTAGTGTTTAAAGCAGTCTGAACGCTGAACTTTTGGCTCTAAGAGGTTATTTGGACAGAGACTATTCACAAAAGATGGGTGTCGTGGCTGTCATGTCACCCACTGATTAGTCCTATTGAATAGCCTCACACTGTGCATTTTCACATTGCCATCTTAGTTTTCATGAAAGCAGGTGTCATGACTCAGGGATAGATCTGACTGAGAAATCAAGGGACACTGCATGCCCTGTGTGTGTGTGTGTGTGTGTGTGGGTGTGTGTGGGTGTAGGTGTGTATGAACCTCACCAGGTTATATTACATTTTCATCGTTTCCAAACTGATGTTCGGTACAGTGTGTGCAACAACACTGAGTACAGGTGTTGAAACCCAGCCCGTCGTGTAACAATGGGCTGCATACATGTAAACATGAGTCAGCTGACTTGAATGCTTGAATGTGAACATCAGCACCGTAATTCTATGGTGCAACATGAAAAACCGGACCTGCAGTCACTTGTGATTTTGCAAGCTCCGGAACACACACACACACACACACACACACACACACACACACACACACACACACGCGCACACACACACACACACACACACGC
>VOQJ01004201.1:11080-27368 GCA_015052665.1 Apistogramma diplotaenia
TATATATATATATATATATATATATATATATAAAGCGAGATTTCAACAAATATAATTTTCAAATTTTAGAGACATTGCACAGACATTGTACAGTCCAATGTATTTGTCCTACAGGAACCCAGGCCTTTATTTCATTCAGACATGTCTGTAGTATAACTAATTGATTTGCGTGCTTTTTCTTCATAGATGGATAAAGCTGGGTATCATCTGCATAGAACTGACAATTTATGCTATGTATTCAGATAATATTCTAAAGGAGCATGCACAATGTAAATAGAATTGGTCCCAGCACAGAACCATGTGTCAAGAAGTTTACATGAAGATTCAAACCATTGCAGGGTACTTCCTTTAATACCCACAGTGTGTTCTAATCTCCGTGCTAAAATATTACGATCAGCAGTATCACACTGTAATAAGGTTTAAGAGGACAAGCACAGAGATGAGTCCACTGTCAGAGACCACGACAAGGCCATTCATAACATGTTTCTGTGCTATGATGAATTCTGAAACCTGACTCCTCCTCAGATAAACCCTTCCTCTGCAAATGATGAACTCTTTTAATAATTTTTTAAAATAAGAGAAAGAATCTAAAACAGACTATAATTAGCTAAGACAGGTGCATCAAACAAAGTTTAATTGCAGAGGCCTTGTTAATAGAGATAAACTGATCAAATTGAAAAATGTGTTACTAATTAATGGTAAAAAAAACAGTTTTGTAGAAATGAGGTCTAATAGACATGTTAATGGTTTAGAGGAAGAACTTGATGAACTTAGTCTGGAAAGATTGATAGGAAAGAGTCAAAAAAACATCAGCAGTTATTAAAACTGCTGTACACAATGGCATGTCTGTGGGATGACTGTAGCACCAATAAACCTAACATTCATGTCTTTAGAGTGTGGGAGGAAGCCAGAGCAGCCAGAGAGAGTGCATACAGACAAGCTACACAAAGGCTACTGCCAGCCAAACTTTCTTGCTATGAGGTGACAGTGCCATGCTTTTTATATTATCATGATCTTAAAATGTTGTTATAATTTCTTGAACCTATTTACCTTAAAAAATCCGGAGCCCTGGATATCATATTTTCAAAGTCAGCAAAAGATAGTTTGTGATCGCCGTCCAAATCTGCCTCCTCAATGGTTTTCTCACACACCAGCTCAACTTCTTCAGGAGTCAGCTCCTCCTTTGTCAGCTTATTCAGAGTCTTTTCCAGGTCCTCTTTGCACAGGTAATTATCTACATTGAAATCTATCAGCAACAGAGGTCACAGTGAAACTTTAAAAAAGTGAATTCATTAAGTTGTAAAAAATATGGATGTTTTAAGAGATCTAATTACCATATATTTTAAAGGCATATATGGCCTTGAGTTCTCTAGGAGCCATTTCACTGAGGACTGAAAACATGTCCACAAACTCATTGAAGCTGAGATTCCCCATCCCATCCTCTGAGAATGACTCCACGATCCTGTTGCGGAATGGGTTTTCCTGCAGATAAAACATGATTGTGTTTAATAACTGCAAACGTTTTAATTAGTCTGAACATAAAAATCTTTGTAATCAAAAAGACCTACATATTTACAATGTCCATACATGTAAATGGAGTGCTGGTTTTGCTCACAGGTTGAGCAGGTGACTATATACCACAAAGTTAAATCAGACGTGCAGTCAGGGAAGGCAGCTGAGACCGTGCCTAGGGTTGCAGCGGTAACCGGTTTCACGGTATACCACGGTATTAAAATGCACAGTTATCGTGGGTGTTTGCTCTTTACCGGTAATAATGGAAAAGGAAAGTTAGCCGAGAACCTCGCACACACATGCTCTGCTCCACTCCGTCTCGGCTGCCCCTTGGTCAGTTGCGCCGCTCTGAGGCACACAGCGGTGAAAATGGCGACAGATTTTACCAGTTAAGCAAAACTATAATCAGCAGTGTGTGACTACTTCGGATACCCACCAAATGTACATGAGGATGGGTGTCCTGTTTGCGAACAGTGTGGACAAAAAGTGGCCGCTAAAGGCGGGAATACTTCAAACTTGTTCTCCCATCTATGAGAACACCGTCCCTCCGTGCAGATTAAAGTAGGTATCTTGTTAATATCTGTGTCTCTAACAAATATGTGAAATGTGGACTAAAAACCCCGTCTGTCTCCTCGTGCTTGCTTCACACACTAACCACCAGCAAAAGTGCTGAGTCATCCGAACTGTAAACATGCCGCAGGCCGTGAAGCGCGTGTGGTGCTGGATGTGCATGTCCGTGTTAAGGGCCTTTCCGGACTTAATGTGAAAGAGGGCATATTTACGTGCTTTCATTTTAAAACTTTGGCATGTCTATTTTTCATCCCTTAAAATCAGGTTCGGCATGAAAGCCTTAAGAGTGAAATCTGTCTTATGAGGATCATGTTATAAATAATCCCCTCTGTCTGCAGTATCTGGTTATTTCCCACTAACTTAGCAGTACAACAGTGTTATAAAGCAGTCAACAGTAGTTGATCAGACACTGGTTAAAAAAACGGTCATTAAAATGGTTCCAAGTACAGTAAAATAATTTGTTAAACAAAAAAACTTTTGCTATTTCTTTAAGGGTCAGTGTAACTCATAAAAATATATGTGAAATATGGTGATACTGTGATACCGCAATATTTTCTGAGACAGTTATTGTACCGTGAAAATCTCATGCCATTGCAACCCTAGTCGTGCCTCACCTGTCACCATGTAAATATAAAATGAAAAAATAAATGAAATGGTTATTCAGTGATTTGTATTTTAAAATTCTTTTCCATTTAACTTCACCATTTTTAGATTTTTTTTTTTTAAATCTCTGCATTTTCACATTTATCATTGAAATACTAAGAAGAGACGAGCAGTGAGGCACCAGCCCACTGAGCCTCACCATGGATTGTGTAACATCTATGCTAACTGTGCTGACATGCTATGCAGTGAGACCGTATTACTGTCCCTCTGCATGCTGCTATTAAAATGTTTGAACACTTTTACTATATTGACTAAATTTCTATATTTTGGCTGGTGTATATAATGCACAGTGTTTTTTTATCAACAACTGCATGTGTGTAACGTATTCTTGTCCTGAGCGATCATAAAACTGCTGCGAAAAGGCACTAGGTGAGACATGCAGTTCTCGTGCCTTATGGCAGGGGGCGCTGGTGATCCCAGGGATTCTTACGACTCCTCGGCTGCAGAATAATAGAATTAGACAGCAAGCTACAGTAAACAGTTAGCAAACAAGTTGTCGATGCTTTTCTTCAAAAGGAGCGGCACATGGACTTCATTTATAGGTAAAGGTATGAAGATAATAATGTTTTTTTGTTATTTTTTCTATGTTAGTTTGTATATGTAAAGAGTACTGATATGAAATTTTAAATAAAACACGTTAACTGTTGCCAATCAAATGGTTGTAGGGTTCATATGTTTTGTAGAGCTGATGTGATGACGTCAGTGCCTCACCAGCCAAGACCCTCGCTGCATGTCACTGCTAAATGAATATGTAAATTCATGCTCAAGACAATGCTACTAAAGCAGAGTGTGTAGTTCAGTGATTCTAAATACCATCATCCTCACAACCCGGCCTGAGTGTGACAGTTTTGCAGGCAAGGTCCAATCATGCCAAGAGGAAGGGCACTTCATAAGTCTGTGCGCCCATTCACGCTTGTTGTGTTAGAGAAAAAAATAGAGCTGTTAAATTTAGAGATCTTTCTTTTAAATGACAGATTCCTAAAACGAAATAAATAAACATTTAAGTGAATGAATAAGTCAGAGCATTTCATGGCACATTAACTTTCAAAAGCTTACAAAATCAATCCTGTCCCTCTGGACGAGAGTGTGTATTGACTGCTGGTTTAAAAAAAAACAAAACAGGTGGATTAATTCAAAAAAGAGTTTTACCTTTAATTCTGGCATGTTGACTATTAAGGCTAATGGCACTTTACAATCAGGTTCATTGGTGTAGTCCATTGGTACAAGATGTGGAGCCAACTCGTGGTATCTGCCGTGCAACCTAGAAAAAATAAATAAAAACCTTCATGATTCCTTTGTTCTTATTACTCAACAAACACTTTGCAATTTCGACTGCTTCTCCCAATCCAGGTCATGACATGTAATGTATCCCACTCTAAATGCCCTTTATAGCAAAGCCTGGAGCTGTAGAAAAGCTTGACTGAATAATGCCAGCATGCTCACACCGAACAATAAAAATCCTTCCTCTTTTTTCCTTTTTAATTCCCTTTTAATCTTTTTCTCCCTTGTCATTCTTTTTAATTGCAATTTAATCTTAAGCCTTTAATTTCATATTAGTTATTCCCAAAATTAACATCTATAAACTGTAGTGAGAATTTATTAATGAAAAACACATGATGTCTGAAAAGTCAATGCTCATCTACAGCCTACTAGTAGTTTTGATATGGAAACCAAGAGTAGTTTTGCACAATGTCAGTAAAGTTAAATCTAAAAGCTGCAACTCCTGTTGTCATCTTCAAGCAACTCATGGAGCAAATTCACTGCAGATCAGTCGCTATTTGACCTTCTGTGATTCTCAACTATGCTGTAACCACTGCAGCAATGGAGAGAAACAAGAGATAGAGCTTGACGTGTGTCTAAGATCGCATCCTCTTTCCTTAACAAATACAAAATGTAATATATAGGAACATTTCATTCTCTAATGTTCTCTAATGTTACACTACAACATTCTTGAGTGTCTGTATATTATTTTATTATCTCTTTATCATCAAACATCTAGAAGAAACCACTGACAAAAGATACTGTGACGTGACCGTCAACTGCTCGCTTCCATTAGGGAGAAAAGCGAGTCATTTATGCCTGTCACCAAGCGGATGAGCAACAGTAGGACCAGTGACTCATGACAACTAGTGCCATCTCTGGATAGAATCATATTTTTTTAAAATTGTCAAATGTTGAGGTAGAATTGTGATAATGTTTTGGACAACCCTGATAATAATTTGCCAGTTAAAAGGTCAACCTGACTTTCAAAGGTTTATGTAACATATTGAGTCACAGCTACAAGGCAGAACCTTCTGGATCGACACCGACAAACTCGTGCACATAATAGCCATGTCCACAAATCATAAAGGCACAAAAGATGCCATTTTTTCTGCTTTTGCACATTGAAATCTGAGACAATGTTTGATTTTCACTGGCCTTTTTTTACATTCATCGAACATTCATCGTAACATTTTTCATACATAAAAATTAATGTAGCAAAACAATTAACATGCATATTTAAACAAAATTATCTTCTCAATTATAACTATAATAGCTATAACACTGTGAAAAATCAGACAATCTACTGATATTTTAGTTTTTGTGGTTCAACTTGTCGTATTTGTTCTGTCCAGCATGAAAGTTGAATGAAAATAATATTTTCTTCATTTCTGTGACTAAGAATTTCATGTTGTATTCTGCATGCTTTATTTTGCATTATTGTGAAATGCAACTATAAACTGTTCAGAAATTGTCACTAGTCACTTCACTAATTTTGCAGTGTGACGTTTTCAAGTAATCATGTTCAAACATCAGATTTTAATGTGTGAAAAAAAAATGGCTGAAAGAGGGTGGATGAACCATATTTCAAAAAAAATCTCCTGAAAAGTATTTAATATAAGAAGCAAAAATTTCACAACAATTATTCAATGTTTCCAAACTTTGGACAATAAAATTTTTATGCAAATCATAACTGGTCAAACAGGAAATGTTCTAAAGATTTGCTGATTTGAGATAGAATGATCATATAAATCAGCAAATGAGAAGCAAACCACCCAACCAACTCCAGTTGTGCCAAAGTCATATTGGTCACGTATGCTACATGAAGCCAAAATGCATGTATTCATTTTAACAGCATCCTAAAAATCCCATATCTCAGCTGGCAATTAAATCAAATAAATCAGTGAGCTTTGTGATTTTTGCATGGCTGAGGTATTTTTAACTCTTAGAACAGGAGATGAATGGAGTCTGAATCAGTGATCTATTTCATATAAAGCTTTGTAATGAAAGAACAGTTTGTGACTGAACATGCAACATTGCATCCTGAGCCACTTAAAGCACATGCAGTGCAAAGACCAAAGGCAGGCCACACGGAAATAAACGTGTCTCCTAATAACACATATTAGTGTCATGTATTATGACCAGAGTCAGTGGTAAGATTTGTGGTTTAAGTGACTGACAGTACAATATATATCTGTAAGCAATTTTTTAGAATGAAAAAAAATATATATACAAGTCTTACCGCAGAATTTCTTTCCGAGTAAAAAACGTGCAGTCCTGCAGTGAGACAAAGACAGTGTGTGAAAAACACTTTCAATAAGCTTTTACAGGACTGCACATCATGACAAATTCATTAAGGTGCAATAGAAATTTGCAGGAAACACAGTGACACGTCTGTGAATTCAGGTGAATAACTATTACTGTAAAACGCTGAGCGGGGTGTCTGGTTTCTCTTAAACGATGATGCGTGTGAGTACATGAGGGAACGTGATCTGCTGTTGTCTGACATGCATGTGCTGGCACACGCATTATCCAGCAGCTCTACAGGAGGCACCTCAGGTTTACAGCTGCCTTTTGTATGAGTTCTGTCTGAGCTACGCTCCTGGGTGTAAGAAGCAGAGTGCAGTCAGCTGCGCTGGAGGGACAGCACCCTTTGCTTTCGCTGATGCACGTACTCAAGTCAACCTGACCTACTAGTTTCCATCGCACAAGATAACACTATGAGTTATGCTGACACTCAGAAATGGAAGCACAGTTGTGATCATGCAGTGGTCTACCATTAAATATTGGAGCAGAAGAATATAAATTCAACTGATACCCTCGAGATAACAAGTGCTCGACAAACAGAAACCGTATTCTAGGAGTAGCCAAAGTAACCAGAGAAGCTCTTGAGAAACTGTGTCCAGAGAGTAGAGTTTCATGGCACATCATGCTGGCTTGGCATCAATTATTAAATCCACACCGAATCACATGATAAACCTGTGCGTATGAAGATGTCTTTCTCCCTGGGAAAAACCTGGATTGTTGTTACAGAGAACAAAAGGTCAGCTCTTCTCAGATGATGCCTCCGTTTGTATAAGCTCCTCCAGTTTGCAGTGAAATCAAAACCTTCTGCTATTCTGCTTATCAATATTTAAGCAACAAAGTCATAACTGAGTGGGAAATTGGTTATTGCCTGTCATACATTAACTTGAGGCAACTTTTACTAATTAACAGTTAAAAACTGTATCTTTCTATATTTATTACATAAAATACAAGGAAAAATGAATAAAATGTGATGTGCAATGTAACAGTCTAGCAATTGGAGCGCAATAGTATTAAAAATCAGTTCAACCTTTTGAATACCAGCAGTAGATGGAGCCTTGCAATAATCAATAAACAAAGTTTTTTTACGGACAGGTATAGACACGAGCATGCAAGCTTACCTGGTAAGCATCAAGTTGTTCGTCGGTAAATATCGTTTGTTTATTACCCATCTTAATCAAGTAATTTGTTGCTTATACACATTCACAGCACTGAATGTCCTTCTCTCAGTGAAAGGCATTTAGGAGGTCCGCGGAGTCAAAGTCTCCGCACAAGATGGATTTATATCGTTGAAAATCCTTTAAAAAATGTTGCTGATGTCCTTCCAGACGATGTCGTCCGTGACTGCAAAAATAGATGAAGTGCATCAAGAAAACTAAAAAAAAAAGGCTAAATAAATAAGGTGTCCAGTTATGTCGGAGCCAGTGGATGTTATCTGCTGACCCCAAGGACTGCAAACTGATCTCCTTCTCCTCCTTAAGTACCCAGATGGTGTTCACCGGAGTCCAGACAAACCAATGGGACCTAAGCTAAGAAAATTAATAAATAAAAAGGCCTGTATGTGAACTAGAAACTGCGAGTAACACGGGTGATGTAACTTCACCGTGGGGCCGCTTAATTACCTGCTAATTAAATATTTTCTTTATCTTGAACCTTATTACTGGGCTGTTACCGATGCAACATGTAATGAACATGTAATCTGTGCTATAAAGTTATAACCAGTCCAATAAAGCAAAGTTGTAAAGGCCTTTGTGTAAATTGATCATAGTCTCAGTCCTGTTTATCTGCAGTGTGCACTGTGAATACAGTGATAAAACCTATCCTATAGCTAGCTGTGTTTTTGATATTTAATATAATAATTTAATAAAATACAAACCCAGTAATTCAGTAGGTACAAATCAAGCATATTTTAAAAGATTTTTTTCTAGAGTATTTGAACTTGGTTTGATGACACCTTCCAATCTACATTTAATTGGATTTTTATTCCAAACACCTGCAGTTATTATCCACGGCACAGTACGAAGATCAAAACTTTTAATTGACCCGGGAACCTGTTGCACGGAAGCAGCATCTAAAATGTGGTTCTCTTTTCTTTTCTTTTAAATTCAGCCGGGTGCACAGCTTCTCTCAGCAGCCTGCCCTGCAGATGATCGCCTCCCGTTTCCGTCAGCCGGGCTGCGGAGACTGAGGTCCGTCTCATCCACCTGCGAGCGCTTACTGCACAGCAGTACAGTGAGCGTGTCCTGACTGCACACCGGGACCCATGATAATTTCACATTCCCCCCACACAGCCTCTACCTCGCCTTTCCACCACACTGGTTGAAAGGGTCGGTTGAAAGGTGTTAGACAGCTTTCTAGGCGGCAAAGTTGCCCAGGATGGACTCGAAGCGAGAAAAGGACCAAGGTAAGTTGTGATTGGGAGCTTGTTGCTACGTCGCTATGCTAGCCAATAGCTGCTTATGCTAGGTAGCCGTGCTTTAAGCTGCAACGTAGCTAACAATCCCTTTTTGTTTGTTACACAACATTTTGCATAAATCATCACTTAAGGGGGGAATTCAAAAACCCACCCACTTTCATCCGGATGAATCATCCTCACGATTTAATCCACGCAGCCGCTGTCCCACGAATAAGGCTAACATGGCAACACTGGCTATCAAAGTCCTTATACTGTATCTGCTAACAACTTGTAACGTTACTGCTGGCTGATTGTACAATAAACTAAACGTCATGACCTTTAATTTCTGCAGCTTCAATGCAAAACAGTAGTCCCTGCCGACAGCCACTACATTTTTTCGTCATATTTAATGATGTATATGCATGTTTGTCAGTCCTCATTTAGTTTATGCTGAAACGAATTCAGTAAAACCTGTGCTGCATATCTAAAAATATAATAAGAGGATGAACAGGAAAATAACACAGCCCCGCATCGTCATCATCATCATGAAATGTGGTCAACCGTGATTTCCTTTTACCTCTCCCCGGGATCTAATAAGAGCTGGCTGACAGTGCCTCGGGAAATTAAGCCAAATATAACTCCCTCAGTTTCCTTTTTTGTTTTTTTTTTAATTCGTGCATGCAACTGGCGAGTTAATACTACCCAGCAGCGCATCTGATTGTGAACCTTTACTCAGGAGGACATCCTAGTGTGCAGCCACATATGAAATTCAAGAGCTGCTTGCCTGAATTACCCCCCCATTAGAGATGGTCGTATGGGTTATTTGCTTGTTCCACTGTAAGCAGAACAGACACAATGCTTCCAGCATTTTCTTTTGCAGTGCTGACTCACGAATAATGAGACAGTGGGTGTATAAGAACAGAAAAGTGAATATGCTTTGCTCTTGTGAAATCCTGCCACTCCTACTCTTTCAGATGCAGACCACGAAAAGATAACCGCCGTGCTGCTCAAGTCACGCACAGGAGAATTTGATTTGGAGTCGATATTGTTTCTCAAATTAAGAGGTCTTGGTAAGATGAAAATAATATGTTTTTTTTTTATCCTGCAATTTTGCGTAAGATTTGTGATTTCAGTTGTGTGTGTTATAGGTGTACATGACCTTGGATGCATTGGGGAATGTATAAACCTGGAGAGACTGGACCTCTCTGGAAATAATATCACAAATTTAGCTCCTTTAGCATCTCTGCGGCTTCTTGCAGTCCTCAATTTGTCAAACAACAGGATCTCCAATTTAGGTAAGATTTTAGAAGCAAGGATTTATCCTGTATCATGACTAGGCTTCACATTGTTTCATAAATGCTTTTGCATTTCCAGAGCCCCTGCGTAGTTGTGACAGTTTACAGAACTTAAATGTGGCTGGTAATATTCTATCCAGGTAAGACTAAATAACCGCTGAATGGATTTTTTTTTCTCCATAGATGATTAAGAACGTAAATATCTCACAAACAGCTGTGTTATTGACATGCAAACATAAAAGCTTTATGCATAAATTACTGTTAGTTTGAGGAGCATGCCTGCTTTGTTTATCCGCAGCATTGAGAACCTACACTGCCTTGCTTCTTTGAGAAAGCTCGAAAATATACGTTTTAAAGACAACACCTATAATTACAGTAATCCAGGTAATTTTTTTTGGTCACTTTGAAAATATTCCAGTAGATGGAAATTCTTGATTCATAAACTCATGTTGGGTTTCTTTATGTCAGTGTGCAGAAACTCTTCATACAGAACAGTAGTTCTCGAGATGTTCCCCAACATCAAAGTTCTGGATGGTGAGCTTTTTTTTTTATTCATTTAACTGTTAACATTAACTGTACAGGTTTTTTGTATTAATTAATAATCCTGTTTGAACTGCAGGTGAAAGAGTTGTCGGGCGTGGGAGTGACCTGTATCAGTTATGCAAGGACATTGACGAAACCATTAAAGGTATATTGAAGTGAGCTTTATACCACGCTTTATTGATTAGATCGATTTGATTGTCATGGTGTTTGCTCACACAGAGGATGGACTTGCCTTTGGTTAATTTCTTTTCATATGTCTGGACGGGTATTTTCCTCCTCTGATTGATGATCAGCTGGTCTATACAAGAATGGACAGCTTGTTGAACATCCTGATTGCAAGCCATGGGTGGAGGATAATTACTGGGATATAAAGAGGTCAAACAATGCCATTATTGAAGAAGCCTACAAGCAGTTTAATGGTAAGAGGCTGTCTGCAAGCTTGTTCCTACTTATCTAACCAGTTGCTAACTGCACTGACTCTACAGTGCAATAATTCCTGTCTTGTATTTTGCTCTTTGTACAGATGTTCTTCATGAATGCAGACTCCTCAACAACAGAGCCACTCATGTCATTTCACAAACGGAACGGTCCATGAGCCTGAAGAAGCAGCCAAAACAATATGCCATCTGAGTTGGCCTATTTTTTGGGCAACATTTAGCAACGTTTTTTTGTTATACGGTGTACCATGACTAATGAACTGTAGGTTTTTGCCGATTACAACTCGATCTCTATATCCAAATGCTTGACATTTACCATTGCCTGACACATGCTCTGTCTTGCAGTGTTGCTGACCTTGTACTCATCCTATGCATTGGGTATTGGACAAGACGTGTAGGTGGTGTGAAAACCTTTACCCATACCGACAGCCCTCAGTTTGGTTTAAAGATGTCTTTACTTGCACAGTGTGCATTTTGTACCATGTTGTAGCCTCCGTTTATGCTGAGAGCTATGCTGCTTAAGATTTTCTATTGGTTCTCAGTAATTTATAGCTTTTTTTCCATTTTGCATTGCTGGATAATTTGGGAAGTTAATGTGTCCCATGCTGTATGCTTTCTTTGTAAGTTCAATTTCTGCAAAAAACAAACAAACAAAAAAAAACAGTGATTGAATGATTGCTTCAGCTGTTTCTACTTGTTTTATATCATGAATTTTATTATATGTGCAATCAACTTATGGAAATTATGATGCTTTAATAGTGTGCTACAATTTTTATTTTTACTAATATATATCTTTTATTGTCTTCTTTGGGACAACATACATGTATTCATATCCTCCCATTTTGCTCACCCTGAACCAAATATTATGATATTATTTTAAAAAGTTAGGAGGATTGCACCTGCAGCAGTCGCTCCTTTGCTGAGTTGAATCTCAGAAGCAGACTGTTGGCGCCACCTTCTGGCGGCAATCGTACTGTAACTAATCGTTTACCAGCCATCCGAAGTCATTAATATTATGCTATTTATTTGAAATAAAATCTGAATAAAATAAAGCCCCATTCTCCTATGTTGAGCTTTCATTTAGTCTTGTTTAATCTTTATGGCATGGCACTAATATTAGCTTTATATTTTTTTATTTATAGAGAAGAAAGAGCAAAAGGAAGTCCGAGCTTTAATAATGTTGATTTAATAATGTGAAACGTTTAAATTAGGTGAGTATGATTTATTGAAATGCACAAGAATAACGACCAGTCTATAATCACGACGTTATCTACGGTGTGAAAAATTAAATTGGTCAGAGCGGATATCCGCTCTGTACTGTCGTTAGCTTTACAGCTGCTGCAGCTGCTGTATCGACCTTGGCTCGCTCAGGATGGCAGGAAAGGTGTGGAGGTCAGCGGTATGTACGCGGGAATGTATGAAAATGTGTCATAAGTTTTGGACTAGGTGCATTTTTTTTTCAGTTCATCGGTGAGCACTTACTGTCTATGGGACTGACAGCATTGACAGTTCATACACTGCTAACTACTTAGCTGGGCGCTAACGTTCCTGTAGTTGCTATAGCAACCAGACATGTTTAGCTAGCTATTTAGCCAATTGTGTGTTAGCAGCAATTTGTAGTTCCAATGCTTTTTGTCAAGGCTGCGTTATGGCTATGCCTATCGTCTACAGATTCTTAATCTACTAAGAAAGTTGGGTTTATCGATCAATGGCAAGGATAAAATCAAACCACATGAAGTAAGTTAAGTATACTCATCTTAAAATGCTGCATATTCTTGCTGCGTTAGGAAAGAGCTTGTGGGTTCCTCCCCTCGCTTGTGGTCATATCTGGAATGGGGACTTTGTTTTGCAAACTTTTCCAAGTCAGGGTTGCCTTTGGCTGCCTGCCTGCCTGTCTATGGTGTTCATTCTTAAAATTTCATCCCATAGGTGCTTCAGATAACGGCATTGTTTTACATGTTCAGATAAGTTTACAGTGACCAAGGACTTGCAAAAGAGTTAACGTGAGCATTTCTGAAACCATTACAAGTCTGCTGAACAGTTATACCAGCCAAGCATGTTGTGCTGTTAAACACAGCAGTGCAAAAGCCTCTGTTATCTTCTTTGCTCCAGGCAACACACACTACACAGATCTGTTTTCAGTGCTTTTGCTTATTGCCAGAAATAAACAACAGAATAGTGCTGGGAGGGAAAAAAAGTGCCATTTGTGTTTTGTTTTATTGTCAGGTGTCAGGGATCGTTGGGGCTTTGAAGAATGAGACAGCACAATCCAGGACTTTCATCCGTGGGGTATTCATTTTTCCTTGTGAAGCTACAGACTGTTTTTGTGATGATTTTTGTTGTAACGGGTCTAAATTTAAACTACCTCTGCGCAATAAATCTTGTGTTATTGTTCTGTCTCACAGATTCAGACTGTCACTTTAATTCCCGGTGATGGGATTGGTCCAGAGATCTCCACTGCTGTCATGAAGATATTTGAAGCAGCTAAAGTTAGTGCTGGAGGAGCAAAAGAATCATTAACATGCAGTTTATTTTTCAGATTGTAGCGTTGATTTGAGCATTAATACCACATGTATCATATAACATTAGAAATATAATTAAAGTTTAGGGAACAAATGAAGTTTCTGTGTTTTAAAGATAGTATTATGAAAGCTAGTTCAGTCCTTTGTGTTGGATGTGCATTTGATATAGGCACCTATTCGTTGGGAAGAGAGAAATGTTACTGCCATTCGGGGACCAGGTGGGAAGTGGGTGATACCTCCAGATGCCAAAGAATCAATGGACACGAACAAAATAGGCCTGAAAGGTAACCTGATGAACTTACCTTTATTTTTTTTTAAATCAAGTTTTATAAAATGCATGGTTTACCAGCAGACTAGTTCAGATAATACATATAATGATATACAACTGCATTTATGTTGATTTTTTTTATTGGGAATATATACCAATCTCTCTATTCCAGGCACTTGATCCTCATGTTCCCACAGCAGCAGCTTAGAAGTGAAATTGTTTTCGAGACATTAATCACATTTGCCACACTTAAAAGCAAACTTGCAACCCAATCATTTCATATGACTGTGTTGGGAGGAGGTGTTTAGATGTATTTTCTTCGGTATTGTAGGTGATATTTTGAATTCTTTAACAATTTACAGGTCCTTTGAAGACACCAATAGCTGCTGGCCATCCCTCCATGAACCTGCTCTTGAGGAAAACCTTTGACCTCTATGCTAATGTGCGGCCCTGTGTGTCCATTGAGGGCTATAAAACCCCCTACACCGATGTGAACCTGGTTACAATCAGGGAAAACACTGAGGGAGAATACAGTGGAATTGAACATGTTGTAAGACCCTTAACAACATTACTTAGAACTTCTTTAAGTGGTCTTCAGGAAGAGTTCTCCAGGCTTCTTGAAAACATTTGCTCAAGATCACACAAAAAAAAATTATTTTCAAGTCAAGACTTTTGCACAGTACTGTAGTCACGTTGACTGTTCGTTTTTTAAATTTCAGATTGTTGATGGAGTTGTACAGAGTATTAAGCTCATCACCGAACAAGCCAGCAAACGCATTGCAGAATACGCGTTTGAATATGCAAGAAATAATCAGAGAGCCAGCGTTACAGCTGTTCACAAGGCGAATATCATGTAAGTCAATTTTAGTACAAGTTAAGTAATTTGCCATTTTAAGGCTACTTGCTGGAATTACATTTTCAACCAGTGTTGAGCTTCTATTTATTTGTTTGTTTGTTTTAGGCGCATGTCAGATGGACTTTTCCTACGAAAATGTAGAGAGGCCGCTGAAAAGTACAAAGATGTGAAATTCACTGAGATGTACTTGGATACTGTGTGCCTTAATGTAGGTTCCAGTAGCTTTTGCAGTATGAATGTTTCGGATGGATAACAGTCTTCATTAATAGCAGGACTGTTCGTACAAACTTACAGATGGTGCAGGATCCCACACAGTTTGATATATTAGTGATGCCAAATTTGTATGGAGATATTTTGAGGTAAGTAACTCAATAACTCAATAAATAGATTATGTTATAATACTCATAAGAAGAAGATAAATCATGAGTCCTTTATTACTTTTCTTGTTTGTTTGTTTTTCTTTTACTTATTTTATTCTGAATTTCCCCCCAGTGTCTCCAAAAAAAATGTTTCAACCTAACAATGTTAAACTGGATCCTAACAAGCCTCTCAATGGTCAAAAGTAGGTAGCAGAATAAATATAGTCACTCTAAGTCTTGTCCAACCTGTTTCAACAGTGGGCAGGTGAAGCAGGAGCAATCCAAGGAGGAATCATCATGAACAAGTGTAGGCAAGAATGGAGGCAGGGTCTTGCTGGTTACAGTCATAAGAAAGCAACTAAAACATTGACAGTATACTAAAAATATGATTGTTCATTTGTGGAGATGATACATATTAGTGAAGTGTTTACCAATTTATGTTGAATCAAATATACGTGTTATGGAATCTAAAGGTAACTCGATGTTTCCCACTACAGCGATCTCTGTGCCGGGTTAATTGGAGGTCTTGGGGTAACTCCTAGCGGAAACATTGGGGCCAATGGTGTGGCCATATTTGAGTCGGTATGTTTGTTTTTTTCCCCTTCCTCATTTGGCATTCTGCAAGTTTCAGATATATAAGCAACATCCAAGCTTTACAGAAAGTCCACGGTGATGAGTTAATGAAAGCATTTGAAATTGTGGCATATTCCTGTATTTAGATAAGACAAGATAAGAACAGCCTTTATTGTCCCACAATGGGGACTATTCTTTTAAAAATGTGATATTGATAGAAATGTCTGCCATGATGATGGATTGTGATCAACTCCTATCAATCAGGTTCATGGAACTGCTCCAGATATAGCAGGAAAAGACCTAGCTAACCCCACTGCCCTGCTGCTCAGTGCGGTCATGATGCTGCGACACATGGGCCTGCATGGGCATGCCAAAAAGATTGAAACTGCCTGTTTTGAGACAATTCGAGACAGAAAGGTAAGTTATTCCTCTTCTGAATAAATTTTAGTTTTGGATACATATTATAGACCCCTTTTATGATCAATAACGCTTTTATTCATCTTCAAAGGTTCTGACAAAAGATCTGGGAGGGAACTCAAAGTGCTCAGAATTCACAGAAGCAATATGTCAGCGAGTGCGAGATATGGACTGAAAGGACGTTAGTGAGACCACTGAGTTAATAGTTAAGGTTTGGGTCACTTCATCATGTCGTGGGTCACATCATCCGCACAATTGAACAGAAGTTTAAAAAAAAAAAAAAAAAAAAAAAAAAAAAGAAGCTGTGATATTAA
>VOQJ01004201.1:57712-71637 GCA_015052665.1 Apistogramma diplotaenia
ACATTCATTCCAACACGCAGAGGTTTTTTGAGAAAATGATTGCTGAAAACAAAAGACAGTTGTATGAGATGGAAATTAGAATTGCTGGTTTGCTGGTGAGAAAAAAAAATATATATATAATTTAAAAATTTTAATAGCTGTACTGATGTGTTGTTTTCCCATCAATGTTTGACCATTCAGAGCACTTTGATTGCTCTGGCTGTATATGCGTATCAGAACAATAACATATACACAGGTCACATTCACACTATCCCATACATTCATTCCTTTTTATAGCAGAATCACATGGCCCTGGTCTCCTGACCCACGGCTTAGCAACAACCAGATCACAGCTAATTTGTTCCAGTAGAGCTACAATTACAGTACTCAGACCCACTGGTCATTTAGAGAAGGTCTAATGATGATGTCATATATCTATATGTTGATATCTGACGGGCAGCACGTGCTTGGTTATGTTTTTGTGGGAAAATCAGTGTGTCATATATTCACAATATTGCAGTTATAAAAGGTATTCATACAACAAAAGCCTTGTCAACACAAGTCAAATGGATCAGAAAGGATTTGGAGGGGGTCCTATAAGGAATGTGATGTCACCAGGGTTGAAGATCAAAGCAACTATTTGCTCATTGCTGGTACTGAATGGTCATGTTAGTTAGAGCTTGATGCACTGTGACGGGAAGAAACCCCACGTGGGCCTGTTTAACTGTCTAAAAAAATATTTCAAACTCATGGTGAACCACGTGCACTGAATATAAAGCTGCCTTTCACATATTTTTACTCGAGGAGAAAAGATATTTTGTCAAAGTGGCACACTCCACTTCCAGGGTCTGGATGGGCAAATTTGCATTAACTGTGCAGCTAACTGTTTTCAGTCAGCCCTATTTGTAAATGCGCTCTTTGTCCCTCTGAGTTAAAAAATCCAGTTAGCCATCACGAGTCCAACATGTCACTGATTATCCCCGAGAGTTGAGGGAGTCATAAGACATGTTTTAAGACTGCTGTTTTCCCCTTTTCCCTAAAGCAGTCTGACTGGAATAGAGACCAAAAATCAAGGACTAAGAATAAAATCAGGGCATGCTGAATGTATATTACATCTTAATGTAGTGAAAGTAAAGTATTTTTCAACATGGCCAACAGTTTGAATAACCTGATAATTATCAATTATGGTACTAAAAAATAATATGCAAACAGTAAATCAGTACCACATAAGAGTTCAGTTCACGATGTTTCTATTTCATCAAATGCTGCTTCGATCCTCGTTGTGGATCTGGAACAATGCCCACAGCCCTGAGTTAGCTAAAGCTTCCTTTGCATTCATGTTCGTTTTGTTTTGCTGTTCTTCAGAGCAGATGTTCTGGAAGCTCTCTTAATCTTCAGCATCTTGTCATGACTAAGTAACCGTTCTCAATGGCATCTCCAAATGACATTTCTAACAGTGGAAGCTGTAAGCCAGACACGGTTTGTACACACAAGTGACTACTTGCAGCTGAAGTTAATGGGGTTGTATTTCACAGTGTGGTGGTGAAGGGATAGGTATTTGATATCAAGAAAAAAGAGGGAAATGAGTCAAGTATACTATTCAACAAGGATTTCACTAGCAGCAAGTTAAAGATTAAAAGTAACCAAGTCAGCATTCACTCCTAATTGCACCACTTTGTTGAAAAAAGGTAAACATCTTCAACCTCATCAGGATGAAAACGTCCAAAGAGGACTCGGCGAACACGGGACAGGATTTTTGACCATCACGGCACTGGAATGGGTTAAAAGACCATCAGCTTTTTGGAATCATCTTCATTCTGTGCATTTTACGGGAAAACAATACTGACCCCCAAGAGCACCATCCCTGCCATCACACATGGCGGTAGAAGCATTAAGCTGTTGGTGGTGTTTTTCTGCCAAGGGGACAGGACAACTGCTTCGCATGGAGAGCAGGAGGGAAGGATGGAAAAATCTTGGACTGGACCCTCCTAAACTCATCCAGGGCATTGTGGATTAGTCTCAGGCAACACTGCCATTCTTGAGTGACTCAAGAAGAAGCACATTAAGGCTACAGAATTGCTTAACCAGTCTCTGGACCGTAATCCAACGGAAAACCTATAGAGACAGCTGGACTTTTGTGTATCCAAGCAACTGCCTAAACACCAGGATTTGGAAAAGGTCTGCATAGAGGAGTGTTCGAATATCTCTGCTGAGACCCGTGCGAACTGAGTCACTACAAGACACAAGACTGCTGTGCTTGCCAACAAAGGTTACTCCACCTACTATCACATGCTTTCCCTCTCTAGAATACACATTAGTTCGTAGCTGTTGCGGGATGCTTTGGTCATGATAACTTACTGTATATGAGAATTACCTGAGTTTATCTAAATAAACCTATTCAACAGGGGCTCTTTTCAGTCAAACATCAATGTGTGAGTGCTGCAGATGTGGGTTTTTTTTTCATGTTATTGTGTGGAACAGTTCACCCTCTTTTGCAGTTGTTTATTACTAAGGTTAAGTGCATGAAAGCCATCAGATATTACTTAGCTCTATCAAACTGCAGAGGCTTCATGACCATTTTTTCTTAACTGAGCACAAAAAGTAAGGAAATTTATGTTTGGTTGATTATTTCTTTGTTGTAACAATGCTTCTTGGCAATAAATCTTATACCATTAAAAAGCCTGTTTATTTTCCCCTTAAATTGTGGCACATTTGTAAGGAAAATTTGTGGGTTACACCCACTTTTTGGCAATTTAACGGTTTATTCATTTAACCAACAGCAGCCTCAGTAGCATGTGGAAGAACTACACACACGCACACACACACAGCCACAACAGCCTGGCAGCTCCTCCTCATGGTGGTCACCAGCTTGATCACACATCGTTGAGGGATTCTTCATTCTTCAGCCAGCGTCACAAGTCAGCCAATGTGATTGTGTTTGGCATGAAAGGCATGTTAACGCTGATCACATAAGTGTTCATTAGGGCTGAGTTCAGGACTGCAGGCAGGCCGTTCCATCCTCTCCTCTCCACTCCCAAATTCTGGAGTTGGTCTCTGGTAAGCCCCGCTCTGTGGAGGAGAGCATTGCCATCTTGGAGGATCTGGTTGCAGAATCTCATCTCAATATCTCTGCACTGAGATCGCCTCCAACGATGACGAGCCTGATTGTCAGAAGCTCAAGACAAGAGTCAGTAGCAGAATCAGCTGTTTGGCACTGGCGGAGATGATTGCTCAACCCACACACGCCTTTCCGTACAAATGTGACATCATTTAAGGGGAAATACCCAGGCTTCCAACAGTATTGCCAAGAAACATTGTTACAACAAAGAAATAATCAGCCAAACATTGTTCATTTCCCACTAAGTTACTGTTTTTCAGTAAAAGAAAAAAAGAGATGGAGATGAATACTTTGCTAATTTCACTTAATCCATCAGAGTAATGTGAATGTCATGTGAGCACATTTAATTAAATGTGTTCTCAGTTGGAGGATTGCAGCAAGCTTGACTTTTACCCTGATTGTTTTTCTCCTTTTTTCCGATTTCTAACTCTGTGTATAAAGAAACGTTAAAAATTCATCTCTATGCCAAGAACCACTGTAAACGATGAAGAAAATAACTATATGGCAAATGTCCACGTTCAGAATAAAGGTTTATTTCTCAGATATCTGATCTGTGCAACCATTGAGTTTATATTTAGCATACAAAATACAGCGTACTAGGATCAAGCTGGGCCCTCTCTTGCCTTCAGCGCCTGTTTCGTGACATAGATTCAGCAAAATGCTGGAAACGTTCCTCAGAGATTTTGGCCCATATTGACGTGATAGCGTCTCGCAGTTTTTCGGCTGCAGATTCGTGATGTGAACCTTCCATTCCACCACATCCCGTAGCTGCTGTATTGGATTGAGAACTTGTGACTGTGGAGGCCATTTGAGTACAGTGAGCTCATTGTCATGTTCAAGAAGCCAGTATAAGCTGATTTGAGCTTTGTGGCATGGCTCAACAATATTCAGGTAGGCTATGGCATTTAAATGATCCTCAGTTGGTACAAAAGGGTCCCAAAGTGTGGCAAGAAAGTATCCCCCCCCCCACACCGTTACATCACCGGTACCAGCTGAACCACTGATACTAGACAGGAAGGAGCAACGCTTCCATGTTGTTTACACCAGATTTTTACCCTGTCATCTGAATGTTGCAGCAGAAATTCGAGACTCATCACACCAGGCAACATTTTGAGGTCTTCTGCTACTGCAGTAGCCCATCTGCTTCATGCTTCAACATGTGGTGTATTCAGAGATGCTCTTCTCTTGTAAAACATGGTTATTTGCGTTTCTGTTGCCTTCCTATCAGTTTGAATCAGTCTCTCCTCGAACCTTTGGTATCGACAAGGCATTTTCGCCCAGAGAACCGCCGCTCACCAGTTATTTCCTCTGAAAACGCCGCAGATGGTTGTGTGTGAGAAATCCTATCAGATGAGCAGTTTCTGAAATACTCACCAACAATCATTCCGTGCTCAACAAAGTCATCAGCTTTCGTCCTCATTTTGATGCTCAGTTTGAACTTCAGCACATTGTCTTGACCATGTCGGATCCATCGAGTTGCTGCCTTGTGATATTTGCATAAACAGCGTTTGAACGGTGAATGTACGTCAGCACAAAGACACCCCTGATTGCTCTATAGAGGAAACCCTCATATAAAATTTATATTACACAAATCTTACTGCACAATGCTGTAAAACTGTCACTGTAGTATGTTAATGGTGTAGTATAGATATAATAGATAACTATTTGAATACTGTATGCACCAGGAGTGAATGATTAAGCCACAGAGTAAAAAGTTCTTAAAAATCGGTAAGGCTTTAGAGATTTCTTGGTGAATATTGATCTGGACTGCATCTAGTCTGACAATTTTTTTGATATTTGTCCTTAAAAATTCTGTGCAAACTGACTTAATTATTAATTATTACCTATTTGTTGGAATTTGAAACACATGAAAGCATGCTTTACAGAGATATAAAAGTCTATAATATGTGATGGCAGACGTTATCCGTGTTGGGTCATTCGGATTAAACACTGCAGTGGAGAATGTAGCTGCAGAGTTTTAAATACCACTGAAGTTTTAAGGGCTGGGTGTAAGATCAGCAGTCCTTATAGACGGGTCTCTTTATGCTAAAGAGAAAAGCTCGAAGATGATTGGCTGATGCAAACTCAGGCTGGGTTATAGTGTTGGCATCATGTTACATGCCCTTAAAGTGATTACTGGAATAATCATGAATTTTGTGGTTGCAAGAAGTTTGCAAAAGAGAAAAAAGCTAAGATAAACTTACCTACTCTTGAGACCAACATCAGTCATTAAAGTTACTTTAATAATAAATTGCAATTCAATATAATAAAAAAAAAGTTTAAAAACTTTTTCCCCCAGTTAATAAAATCTGGCGGGGTGGAAACAAGTCTGAATGGTAACAAAAGTTAATAGGCGCTGATGCCTGCAGGCTTCTTCTTACCTTCTGCGAGCCAGATGTGCTACGTTTGAGAGAGGACCTTTTAAAGGTGCCCGTCTGGCCCTTAGCGTCCATGCCGAAGACTTAACTCGAGAGAGGGATCCTTCGAGAGTGGCGACAGGTCAGGGTTCAGCAGCAACGTCAGAAACAGAAACCCCTCCAGGGACTAGATAACAGCACCAACCTCTTAACACTGTAAAACTACTATGCTTCACCTTCACCATAGGTTTCAATGCTTCTCTCTCCCCTATGCAGCTTACTCCCGACTGACAAGACACAGATCCCTGCCAGGGATGTAAATCACTCGATGACACACTTGACACATAGACCCTTTTCCTCTGCCGGGCATCCCATAATCAGGCTTAATGCAGCCAGCTCTTACGAAGCCTCGGAGTCTAATGGATAGAGATTTAATAAATGGTTATTGAAGGTAAATCTACTTTGGCACACCAAAAAGGCTTAGAGAGATCATGCAAGCTGTGAAGCTAAAGTTAGCCAACAGAAAGCCAAAGGATGTCCCACCAGATTCGGAGAGCCATGAGGGTCCCCTCAAAGGCAGAGAGTAATGCATATAAACATACACGGAACAGTACTTTCTTAAACTAACATAGCAGTTATCATAAACTGCAGATTTCCTACCATCTAATTAGACTCATTCAGAAATAATGATAGTAGGAAGGGTTACATTTCTTGAGACTGAATAAACAAAAAAAAAGTTGTATTTAATCTCTCAGCGTCTTAAATTGAGGTTTTTCCACCACATTAAGTCGTTGTGCAACACGGACACAGAGCAGCTTGATTCATAGTATTAATAAGAGTTTGACCTCTTATATAATATTTTATAATACTTTGACACACTGCATTTGGTCAGTCCTGAGCAAATAGTTTGGTATTCATTAACACAGCTCAAAATAAATCTAAAACCTTTAACTCTTCAACAGAATCCATGACTCTACTAATGCAATGCCATTTCTAAATGAAAAGAAATTGTTCTAGATGATCTGAAAATCAAATCCAAAACCACCTGAGCTACAGGTACAGGAGCATAAATTTACACGTCCAGCAACTCCCTCTGCTGGACACTAAATGCAGTAGTTCTAAGGGTGAAAATTAAGTGAAGGATTACCAAGCACACCAAGATCTGAAACTGGCACGAAAGGATGTACACAGGCTGGATTTAACAGCCCCTGTAAGTGAATATCTGCCTTACAGTGAAATCAGCTGATAGTACGACAAACACCCCCCCCCCCCCACCCCCCATACTGAAGTGGAGTCTCTGAGAGACATAAAACTACAACCAGTGTGCAAGTGAAGTAACTAATCAGCTAATCCAAAGTATGCAGTCACCAAGTATACTTGGTGACTGCATACTTTTACAAGTATGAGCTTTGGGAAGCAACAATACCTGGAGGTATCAGTGAAGAAAGCTGGATGAGGTCATCAGGTCATAACAAGAAACATGAACCACGAAAGAATAGTTACCTTTTCTCTCCTCCATTCCATCCATGTGTCTAGGTGCTGTCCGCCTCTAAGAATGGATTATGCGTAATTTCTCCTTGTAAGCAGACACAAATGAGCTTTATCATCTGCTGCTGGCTTTGTATTGGTCAGTGGGGGGAGGCTCTTTGTCTCCAAGAGAAATGATAGCACTGAATAGAGAAAGGAGGAATGATTACTGACTTCTGCAGATCCATAAACCAGATATATATGACTTAGACATGACGTTGAATGATTTATTTATGTGTTCGTTTCTTTAAATTCAAGGTTCTCTAGACAAGCGTGCAAACTTGTCCAAAACCAAACTGAAAAGCCGCCATGTTTAATCCTGGGACACTTGCACTGCTGGATAAAAAAAAAAGTTAGCTATTCTCTTGCTGACAGAGCACAACTTAAAAATCTGCTGGAAAAAAATATTGATTCTTTAATCAACTGTTATGAAATTTGAAGAGCTGAACATGCTTTTCAAGAACTTGTTAATTTTTCATTACTCCGTGCCACTTGAGTTTCCTCAGATACCATCCATCTATCTATTTTCTTCCACTTATCCATTTCACGGCTGCTGTCGGGAAGGAATGTTTTAAAAAACAGAAAAATTACGATAGGGTGTCAACAAAAAAGCTGGTAATATTTAAAAGTAAATCCAACCTAAGATGAAGGCAAGTCATGCCATGCAGTTTAAACACATGTACCAGCTTCAGCCACAAGAGGGCACTCTGATCCCTCGTATAGCCAGGGACTGAGTTCAAAGGGATCAAGGGGTTACCCAGCACAAACTCATTATGTGCTACATAACGAGTGAGTTTCCGATGACATTTAAACTCGCAAAACAAACACAGGAAAGCGCCTGAGACAATCAGATCAATAAAAAGTGTCCTTGAGAGGGAGACCCTGACTAAAACATGCATTCTGTATACATATGCACTCATGAGGCACATCATTATGACCACTGACAGGTGAAGTGAATAACACTGATTATCTCTTCATTGTGGCACCTGTTAGTGGTTGGGGTGTTTTAGGGTGCACGTGAATGTTTTGTCCTCAAAGTTGATGTGTTAGAAGCAGGAAAAATGGGCAGGCGTGAGGATTTGAGTGAGTTGGATAAGGGCCAAATTGTGATGGCTAGACAACTGGGTCAGAGCGTCTTCAGCTGAGGTGTTCCCACTGACAGGTGGTCAGTATCTATCAAACGTGGGTTACCTGGGGATACCTGGCACCAGGATGCACTACGGGGTATTATGAAGCTTTGTGTAATGCTCTGCTGAGAAACCTTGGGTCCTGCCATCCGTGTGGATCTTACTTTGAAACATACACCTACTTGAGCATTGTTGCAGATCATGTACAGTACACCCTTTCATGGAACTGGCTGTGGCCTCTTTCAGCAGAGCACAGAGCAAAAAATGGTTTGTGAATGATTTGAGGAGCACAATAAATTTGGTGTAAGTGTGCACATACTTTTCAGTGTATGTGCTGATTGTCCACATGACGCCTGTTGATCATTTAAAACCTGTCCTTACGAGATAAATAAAGTGTGCTACATACTTGGCATTTTGCGTGGGGCTCGTTCCTCCTGCTTTGGATCGAGCTCAATGCACCTTGAGTTGTTTTACTTGATAATTTGTAAGTGTCTTGTGTGACAGTAATCTCGTCACTTAAGCCAGATGGCACGAGGCCAGCAGCTGTAAAGCAGGTTAGGGTGGAACTGCTTTCGCATGTGATTTTCGGGAAGGAGACACCACTTAAAGAAGAAGACAGGTTTCGCTTTGAACAGTTCGGCGGTGCTGTGGAAGTCCCGCTTTCTCCCTCAGACCTGCTTTCTGCCCCTAGCAAGGAAACTCAGACATTTTAATACAAGGAAGAAGAGTTCTGTAGAAGTCTGTGGGTTTACAACACTAATCAAAACCATCTGCCTCTTCTCATCCGCTCTGTCTGTTTTTTTCTGCCTTTTTCTTCTCATTGTTATGCTTTGTAATCTGCAGCAACCTACACCAACAAAAAAAAATAAAACTTGAATGTTTTGGAGTCTCCAAACAGCCGGTGTTTGTCCTGGTTGCCACGGTAATGGACTACACCCTCACCTGAGACCTTTTTCCTGCAGGTGTGTTCGGTCCCTCAGTACTGCAGAGGCAGACAAACACACTCAGGCAATGCACGCAATTGGAGACGATATAAATAAAGCGCACTGCTTTACATGTGCAGAAGGAAATAACATGCGCGTGTGCTCACGTTTTGTCTCTCCGCCTGAACTTCAGGTCAGGAAATTGTGTTAAGTGGTTTTGTAGCACCAGATCATGTTAGGACATGTTCCCTGTGCACTTTTGCTTGTCCGTGGGAAGCACCTTGATCTCCACTCACAATAAACACTCGATTCTATGTCTTAAACACAAACAGGGAGGGACACAACATCATTAATCAAAATCAACTTGTTTCTTAAGGAAATATGTATGACCAGCAGTTATTCGTGCCTGTAGCTACACTCCCTCTTAATCTGAAGAAGCACAGACCAGCTCTCGGTCGTGATGAAAATGTAATCTGGTTAAAGTCTAAAGTGCATTTTGTAGTAATATGTGGAATGACAATAAAATTAAATCTAATCATCCAGTCCTTTGGCATGTGGCCCCTCTGTACTCTGCTGTCAGCACAAAATGGATTTTAGGGAAGTAGTCAGGAAGGAGGCGTGACATACTATAGGTCTGCTTGTGGCTTGCAACTTCACCAGCAAGCATCGGGACAGGCTCGTGCACACCCAGCTGCCTGGCACATCTAGCTAACTGCACTCGACTGGAGCAAAACTGTTCCCAGAAACCTGCCTTCAGCTTGAGTTTCTAGCTAGTGTGCATGTCTCTATTGTGCTACTCTGTGAGATCACACTGGCATAAAGAGTTTCCAAGGTTGACCTGTGGCTCACACAGGGGTTAACAGGGGAATCTATATGCAGCAGTGGGGCTGTAAAACAACCTGCAGGAAGTTACTCCAACCACTGACTTTATTTCACAATCTGTCAAACTGAAATGAACAGTGGCTCCTTCCTTTGATCAGAGGTGTTTCATAAACCTCCATGTTTGCGACGTGACTGCAGTATGTGTGCTTTCCCATGGTGCAGCGGAGCAGCTCTTTCCTCACTGAAGGAGGGGGTGTTGAGTCCTGCGCTCAGCTGCATAAACTTCCAGAATCAGCTCCTCAGCCAACATCCAAACAACCAGACACGGGATTCACACTCCAAAAAAGAAAGGAAAAAAAAAATCTTTTTCTCAGCTTTCCACTGGCCTTCTGAGAGACTGACATGGTTGTGATCAAAGAAAGATCAAACTGCCCTGCAATAACATTCTGGGGGATTCAAGATGGGAACAGACAGGCAGACAGACAAAGAGTGCACAACTGCTGATCAGCACTTTTGCACCAGGAACTGAAGCCACATGAGGCAGCTGTCTTTGCGTCAGACCACGACCGCAGCTTAATAGACGCAAATGATTTTCAGAATCAGGCACGAACAAGCAAAATCAAACATCGTCGCTCGGCTTGTTTGATCGCCTTGTCAACAAAACAGTTGCTGTGAGCGACATTACTGGACATCATGAGCTGAGGACGGTCAGAGTTTGCTGTGCTCCATCTGAGCCACAGGCTGCCGTTAATGCCGCTGTAACTTTCTGTAATCCACAGAAATGTTTCTATTGTTGGATCACACATAAACACTGTTGTTTGGCATGGGAAAAACATGAGCTCTGACTATGTTTTTTTCCAGTCTCAGTGGATTAATCAGGATCTTGAGCAGTGCAGGCATTTATGTGAGGGACGCTGGTGTGTTGGATGTGGATTGGATGAGTGTAAATACAGTAAATATGAATCCAAACAACAGTAGATTGCCATCCAGCATAGCCACGCATAAATGTGGTTTATGGCTGTAACTGAATAGTAATTAAAGAATCTAAATCTGCATATGTAACCACCTCTTTTGCAATAAAGATTTCAGTTCTGCTCAGGGTGCTCATTGCACTGGTTTGAGGGCTTTACTGTTGGTTTTAGAGCTTGATTGATAATTTCCACCTTTAAATGTGATGCAAGAAGAAATAAAACCATTGGCCTTTTTCTGGGCTCCAGTTTTCAGCTGTAGGTTCTCAAAGTTTGGATGACTGATGACAGTTCAGAGAGCCAGCAACACACGCAGTGTTGGTTCAGAGACTGGTGTGTGTGTGTGTGTGTGCTTAAGCATTAGAGGTGACATTTCTTGACTGTATTTGCGTTTCTTGAATTTTTGCACTCACAAAACACACAAAATGTTACCAAGGACTGCCCTTGACACACGGGCCACACTCTCAGAACAGTAATTATCACCATCCATCTCAACATCATATCAGGTGGCTGAGGCTTATCAGACAATGTCATCCACCGATTGCAGGGGCTGCTGGCTTCACCTCTCTGCATATCAAAGTACTTACAACACTTCCTTGCATATAAATAGATTATTGTTCTTGTATGAAAGTCCCCTATAAAAGCAGCCCCTTAAGTAAACAAAACTTTCATATGAATCTGCATTGCTGAGTGTACCTGTTAGAAGACAAAGAGCGTATGAAATCCTCTCCTCACTTAATTGTTCAGGTTGTGTTGCAGACCGTAAAAGCCCCAGTAAAAGCAAGTCGACAAGCACCTGTCTAATCCTGCTGATCATAGCAGCATTGTCATTATCTATGGGCCCTAGCCTATGACTGTAATTAGAGCTGCCTTGGATGATCTGAAACACAGATGGTGGTGGGAGGCTAAGCAAATAGCACTAAGGTAATCAGTTGGGGCTGTGGGAGCAGACAAATCTTTAAAGACCTGAGCTGAGAGGGCTAAACGCTCATTGAATCAAGTCAGGACAAGCTAGTGGAGATTTACTGTAGCTTTTTCATTTTGGAGACATGTTGTGAAAGAAAGCCTCCCCAGACGTGTTGTGCACTGCCTGATGATCCTCATATGAAAATCAGGAAAATGAAATGTAGTTAATCAAATGAAACCACTGATGACTGAATGGCATGAAGTCATGTCCTTGTGGTGTTCATTAACCTTTTCAACCTCACCACGCATATGTTGTGCATCTAGCCACCATTCAAAGCCAGAGGAATTTTTAGTTGGACCCTAAAGTTATTCCTGGTTTTGAATGCAAGCGCAAGTTCTGCTGACACCCATCCAGTGAGTTTCACACGAGCCTTTCGGTCTCTATCATTTTGCTGTCTCTGAAAAAAACAAAACAAATTTCACTTAAGAAAAACAAGCTGCTCGAATCGTAATACAGAAATGGTGCGGCGAAGCACGTACCTTCATGATTTGGCATGAAGCAACTAAACTCACTAAAAAAGAATGCACGATTTCCTAAGGCCACTTTATTCTTTTTTTTCAAGCATTGTTTATTCTTAACTTTGAAAACAGCATAGCTTTCTCATTCTTTCCAGAGTCGGGCATAAGTTTCAAATCAATATGCATGAGAAGATGTCAAAATGAGGTAGTCTGGATAAACCTTGTTATAAGGACTTCACAATCCAGTGAGAAGCTGAACAATGGGAGAACTAAAAGGTCTTGCACTCATGTAAATGTCTTTGTGCACAGCTTTCCCTACTACAACTTCATGTATTGATAAGTTTCTTCAGGGCAGTTGCATTTGGTGTCATCACGAGGTTACAGGTGTGGAGGTGCTACTCGGCCATGCAGTCTCAGTATGGACTGAATACAGTAGGAAATGACTGGGGCCTGTCATGGGATTTTATACCAGTAATGAGTAAAAATGTACACTTTCCCAAAGACAGTACTTCCAGTGTGCTTTTGAGCTGCTGATGCTGTTTTACTGTCGTTGACCTACATACAACTTGCCATGTCAGCCCCCAAAAATCAGCCTGAGCTAGCTCCTCCAGACAGGAGACTCCCAGTGAACATAGCAACAGAAACTCTCCTCCCACCTCTCCCACCCTCCCTGCCTGCCTCCCTCCCTCTGGAGCGATGCGGGGCCAGGCTCTGTAGCTCCAGCCGCACTTGGCTTCAGGATGGGGGGAAGGGATTGAGTTAACATATGGCTTATTGTGCATTGTAGGTTATGGCTTTCAGCTCATCAACACTGGCACGAGCTGGAAAAACTGCGCTGCACACTTGTCTTCAGCAGCTGCATCTTTTAGCGATAGTTGTTTGGTGAAATACGCACTTAAGGATGCCATAAAGCCTGCCTGTTTGTCACCAAACTCCCTAATGTGCACTGAGTTATTGTCTCCCAGACTTCTCTCTCACCACCTTAATAACAACGTGTGTAACACTTAAAAGTGGTAATCACGTCGGCTGTAGCACCCGCAGACAGCTGCTGGAGAATGATGACTACCTGTTTTATAACCGTGTTTGCTTTGGAGGAGAATGGAGGAGAATGTGTTGCTGGCATAATTTGTGGTTCAGTTGCGTGTCAAGCAAAGCGGTCCTCCACAGTTTGGTGACGCAAGGGGAACTATTAATATCTCAGGAACGGGATGTTCTCGCTTCAGCATTGGGGTCATTCGAGGATAAACAACGCGCGTCCCGTTTAGACGGTGTCATTACGGAGAGTGCGACAAAACGACGTGTGCAAGTTTTAAGCGGGGGACGCCGTAGTTTCCCCTCTTTCCGTTTCGTTGTCCCCCGCAACCCCGCGGTCAGGGTGGTTCATGCTCCGAGCTGGGGTTGTGCACTTGAGTCCGTGCAGAGCCTCGCCCACTTGTGAACCCGCTGACTTTTGAGCGCACTCTGGTCGAAGCGGTGGAAATAGTCATGTGATGTAACAGTGCCTCTTTGGAAATCGTATGTTTTGAAATTCAGCTTCGCTGTTTTTTTTTCTGTGTGTGTGTGTGTGTGTGTGTGTGTGTGTGGTGGTGGGGGGGGGGGGGGGGGGGTGATAAACATGAGAGAACTTTATTACTATATATAAGACGGTGCCATCTACTGGAGACACTTGAGGAGGGAGC
>VOQJ01004210.1:3449-14786 GCA_015052665.1 Apistogramma diplotaenia
ATCAGAACTTCATTTGTTGGATTTCACAAAAATTACAAAAGTACAATCACCCCCCCCCCCCCCAATTAGATACAGGGTATGATAAGAACCTTAAAAAATATATAACATATTCTCTTTATTTGTGACACAAAAAACAACTGTTACATAAGATGAGATCAGATGTGCAACTGAGGCGACTTTGTAAATGGCCGAGCCTTCCTCTTTAAGAAGACGGCGCTGTGGGTCACCTGTGTGCCTTGTGGGGAGTGAGTGACCCTTCCTGTCGAGTGTGTGAGAAGTAGTAACATTACAAGCATTAAGCCACAGCTACTGCTGAAGTGCAAGCAGACAGAGGTAATTAAGTTAAAGTAATCAGCCAAAAGTGTCTAGATAGGCCCTAGTCTCTGTGTTAACAGCTATCCAAACACATTCTCTGTCTTCTGCTCCAGAAAAGTAAATGATGGTCATGCAATAAGATTACTGAAGGCTAGTTTCTAGCTACAAGCCAGACTGGAGTAAAGACACCACCTAAAACTAGGTCCCTCCTACCAGTTTTGGAGTGGGAAAATAGAAAAAGCAATAACTGTTCTGTCTTGCTGTGCTCTACTTTTTCTCATCTCTTTGCCCTCATCCCCCCCAAACGTCGGTCAAAGCGGATAGCCGCCCCTCCCTGAGCCTGGTTCTGCCATGGGCCTCTTCCTGTTTAAAGGTAGGTTTTTGTTTCTTCCCACCATTGCAAAGTGCTCACAGAGGATCATTTGTTTGTTGGGGTTTTCTCCCCAAACACTGCAGTGTCTTAACCTTGCGGTATAAAGCACCTTGTGGTGATTGTTGTTGTGAATAAACCTGAACTGAATTGAATTGAATTGAACTGAACTTGAACTGAACTGTGTGCGAGCATGCATCAGTAAGCAAGAGCTGTCCCATTCTTGACAGCTACAAGGGTTTAAAAGACATGTCAATGGTAAGTAGCGTAGCCAATCTTAAGCATATTTGACATCACAAATATATTTATTTCTTACATTCAAATACTATTAAAAGAAAAGTCAGTGTATTTTGCACACAATCGCCTGAAACAAAAAAGAAAGCCTTTATGTAGCCTCGGCGTTCCAGACGTTTCCTAAATCTGTTCTGAACAAAGGGCTGAGCGTTTGGATTTATGTTCTGCTCCCAACTGCTGCGCGACGACTCTGGGTGATGTTTTTTTTAATTACTTAGAACAGACTGATGCTGGACAGAGGTTTGTGCTTCCCCGGTGAAGCTTGATTACAAGTTATTAAAGCTAAATAACAAACTTAAGTAATTCAGTCATTATTAATGGTGCACAAAATTCCTAGGAATAAAAAGGGTTGGGTCTAAGTAGTTTTTCACACAATCCTTTAAACATAATTTATTTTAAATGTACTTCTTCATAGGCAGTCTGGATTAGATACATAATTTCCAGTAAAATCTGGATCTCAGTCGCGCACACACGTGTACACACAAACCAGTGATTGTTTATTATTATAATGGAAGCATCACAGCACAAGATCCACAGGTAAGTCGGTGTGTGAATACACCCACCTTTGTGTGTTGGTGGACGGGGAGTTCTTTAGCCTATTGGAGTGCATTGATGGGGCTCCCAAGACTACAGAACAGGGTGGAGTGATGAGCTGGTGAGGACTGCCTGTGTGTGTGAGCGGCGCTTTTGCACGCACGTTCCTGGAGCCGGGAACAGGATTCCCGATGTTCGACAGGTTTCCCCGACCGTCCTTGGCCTCCTCTCTCTCTTTCTTTCCTCGTTCCTTCTTGCTGAAGTGTGTCGCTGCTGTACCTGCCGCCGCTGGCCTCTCCTCTTGGACCTCCAACATTCTCTCTACGTCCTTGTCTGTGTGGGTGTGTTTGTGCTTGTGTGTGTGTAAGTGTGTGTGTGTGTGTGCGTGTGTGTGTGGTGTGTGTGTGTGTGTGTGTGTATGTGTGGAAAACTATAATAGTCCAGAAGGCTTCACTTGTTCTTGTTCAGTGTGTATTTATGAAATTCCCCCAAGGGGGCTTTCAACGGCCCTTGGGCACACTGTTGAGAGAAAAGAAAAGAGAAAAAGGACTGTTAACAAAACTCGAAAAGGCAGACGCTGTCTAAAGAAAGTTAAAAGCGACACTCTACCCAAAGTCTTTTTATTATCAATCTCCCTGTCCACGACTGAAAGACAGAAAAGGGGTTTTTTCTCCTCCCTTTTTTTCATAGTGGCTTAGAGCAACAACAGGCCTTTTTCATGGAAGATACTTTGACATTATTCCGTAAGAAAAGCGCAGGTCAAATTAATATTCTAACCACTTAAACAGACTCAAGTCATTGTTAATTGTAGCCTCACCATATTTGTTTTTCCCGGTGTCTGAAATGTCTGCTTATAGTGCATTTCTTTCCTTCAACATACTCGAGTGTTTTACACAGACTTTATATGGGCAGACCGCCCAGGTATGTTAAGACCCGCCCAAAAAAATCTGAGACTGGCTTTGGCACTTTTTTCTTTATTCATGTGAGATGATGCCATCGCTGTCATTCCGCTGCTTTCCACGCGGCTCACGCCCTGCAATCGGACAAACTCCAAATATACCGTCTTGTACGTAATTTACGACACAGCGGTGTTGAACCCTAATTGTCTGAAACAGGAGCAGCATGAGAAGCTGCACAACCCTTGGTTTCATTTCAGCTCTTTGTGCGTCATAACGCTGCGCTGATGGACCGACAAAACAGCAGACACAAGAGTAGCCCACAGAACCAGTTGTTTGTGACTCTGCCCCCTGGTGACAGTAAACAACTACAACATGTAGACAACAGTCTGCAAAGCTAGAATAGAAAAGAATGCACAATGAGATTGGAAAAGCTTTATTTTTGCATAATTCCCTGCACTGAGTCTATAATTTGATTCAATTTACACATCATCAATATACGAACAACCCACTCTGAACTGATTTGGAGCGGATTAGCTGGTTGAATATTAGCTTTGATATATTGATAATATGTAAATTGTGAGCCTGAACACTAAATCACAACACTGCCACCACTGCTTTCTTTGACCACCAGAGAGCACCAAGATTTATCTAAAAAAAAAATCTGTCGGTTGATATTTTGATTTTACAAGCAAACTTAAAATTACTTTTTAAAAAAATCAAACTAATAAACAGTTTTTTTAAAAAAAATCACCAGTTAGGTTAGTAATTGGCTCTTTGAAGTCTGGCGGTAGAGCTGGTGCTGTGACTCACACCGATCGCTGTCTGTGGTGTGTGCTGGTGAGTGAGGACGAGAACTGCATGAGAATCCTGTTCAAGAGAGCAGCCCAGTCAGTGAGATTACATTGTCATCCTGAAAATATTTAGGAGCTCTTCCAAAACACTCAGCATTGTAACTGGCTCCAGAGTCTCCCTGGGGAGAGGGAGGTGGAGTGGTGTTTGGGGTTATGTATAACCCCCCCCCCCCCCCTTCTACTTCTATGGGGGGATGGTGGCAGCACTGGGAACCAGGCAAATACACCGACTCCTGCTACAGCAGCAACACTCATCTCTCACTGGTCTACAGGAGGAGCAGTGATTTGCAGCGGTCAGAGCCACAGATTACTGCACGCAGGCAGATGCTGGCTTCTCAACAGAACCAGAAGCGGCTCGGATATCCAAATGAAACCGATGAGATTAACCTTTAAATTAAAAAATTTAGACACTTCAAAGAAGCGGTGGCCTCACTATTACAGCTGTATATGAACAAAAGCAACTTCTTTCCACATTTTGTATTAAAGCATATATAATTCTGCAGCTGTGATATACAGCATGGACTGAAACTTTCGCAATAGCTTTTGCTACCACGACAGTCTTGCTATAAAAGTTCAGTTAAACTTTGCGTCTGAATAATTAAACACTATCAGCTGAATAGGAAGTCAGAGTTCCGCTGTTAACATCTTGTTTCTGAAAATGAGAGTTTGTGCAGGAGCGGAGTTTGGATGAAGGCAAGCGTGACACTATATGAGATGCTGTTGACTACCAGTTGCTTGTTAAAGTGAAGAATAAGCTTGCATAAGTCATGGCGGACATGACCTTCACAACAGCAAAGACAGTAATAGTGTGTTGAATTGTATGCGCTCTTCAAAAACACAGAGGTTCAGATAAACAGTGTGGACAAAGCTTTAACTTATTGGGAGTTTGCTATCATTAAAAAATATATATGAATAAATTCAAAGTCCGTCTCCAAGAAAAAGCTGTAATTGGATGAACCTTCCTTTCCTCAAACAGTACAAAAGCTAATGAGACATTAGAAAAGACTACTTCTAAATGTGCTGTTTGATTGTGATTGTTGCTTTTTAAACAGATAAGATGCAACTTTATGAGACGGTGCACAGAAGTCCCTCATTTGTGCATAAAAAATGATGGAAGTAAGAAAAAAAAATGGAGACAGACATTCAAACACTATTTACTTTCATGGATTTGAACACCTGGCCGAGTCCAGCACAAACTGGGCATGATTGTCAGCTAGGAAAACTTAGCCTCCTCTATTCCACCTCAGAAAGGTGCTGGGGGAAGTGTGCTAAACTCTGACCATCCACAAGCCCTTTACTTAAAGCACAGTTAACCCTTTGAGCATTAGGTGTCCAGTGCAAATGTAAAATGTTCAGACCTGTTGGAATCAGGCAGTACTTGGCCTTGGTTCATTCATTCACTGTGAAGTGAAGCCAGAGGACGAGAGCCTTGAGAGTTTAAAAAGTAAATAAATAAAAATATAAATCACTTAAATATATTTCGTTTGCTTTAGCAGATATAGTTTATATTATATCAAAGAACCAGCCTTCTCCTTCATTCAGCCAGGACTTGCATGTATGCCCTGGAGGGGTTTCATCTAAATCTAAACCCCAATCATAAGCATATGTGTGTGATGCGAGTCTGCGCGCGTACACGGACGCAAACAGCAGGAACTGTCAATCATCTGTTCTCTCCAATCGCACGCTAACGAGACACTAATTGGAAAGCTTGCTGACATGACTGTCATAAGGAATACACTGACACACACACACACCAGGTGTGTACGCTGCAAACACATCGCACACGCGCGAACAAGAAAGCATCATAGAGGTAATCAGAGAGATTTCTCTTCCTCCAACTCCAGTAAAGATGCTAAACTGTCTATCATTGCAAACACGAGGAGGTGCAGTTCATGCAAGTTAATGGGAAAACAGTATAATGAGGCTCCGAAAATGAGCTTTTTGCCTCTGATATAAATATAAAGTCGCACATAAAAAGGAGACAGAAAACAGTTCAATTCCACCAGATTTGGGCTTTCCGATGCGGGTGGCTCTGAAAGAGTATTTTATTTTATGCTTATGTAACATCATCGTATGCTGCCTGCTTAGAGAGCAGACCCTTCCAATCTACGTCACCCAAATTCCTCTGAAGGGGAGAGGGAGGCTTTATAGCAATGCAGTATCTACTGTATACTCCGCTGATAAGGTGTCGGGATCAACAAGAACAAAGGAACCCTGACCTTGCTGTCAACCTCGTCTGCTGGCTGAAAATTTTTTAACACAACAAAGATTTTTTAAAAATGGGGAAAGGAAAACACACACGCAAGTGCACACACACACACACACACTCACCCCATCTCTCTTCCCTCATCTCAGCCCTGCTGTTGGCTGTAAAAGGGCCTGGTGATGTTTCAGCCTTATTTATGCAAATCCCATTTTGCAGTTCAGTCACAATGGAGTATTGCTCCCTCTTTCTCACTCTTTAGCTTCCCTACCCGCTCTCCGTCTGTTCGGCCTCCATCTCAAGAATTGCTTTTGCCCATTATTTGTTTAGGGTAATATCAAAAGCATTATTTCCACCTTTCTCACAGTTTTCTGGAAGAATATACAAAATGCATGGCCATCTACGACCAACTGCACAATCTGAAGAAACAGCAGCCGACACAAAAAACAAACAAACAAAAGCCTACATTTCCTCACAAGCTTACACAATTTGATGAAATGGTCATATTTCTAATAAAAGCTTATATCCAACAAAATGATTTTTTTTTTAATCTCACAGAGTGGTCAAATAGGGATGCACCTCGTCTCAAAATATGCCTCAAGTTCTCTTCTGAAAATACATTTTAAACCCTCCAAAAGGTTCAAACTATGTTTGATTTCTTCTCTCAGAAGTTGATGTTGCAGTAAAGATGATATTAAAGGAAGCTGGACAACTTCTGCATAAACGAAGCCACAGGTGGTGATTACAGGATAGCAACACATTATCTTTCAGTGCTTTTCCAACAATCCACCTCAATGCACTGAGCGTGTAACGTGAACAAAAGCAGAACGTTACAATTAGGTCTGTGTCAGGTACTATTACTGCGTGCTTATCAACATGCACTTGAAATGTAGGGCTGGACTGTAACATTTATAATGGCTGCTCTAAATGACAATTATTTTTTGCTTTAGTTTATTTTATGAATGGTTTCTTAGCCTCTTGAAGGACAGTAACATTTTCTAAATCTGTTTGCTCTGCTTGTGATTTGAGTTGACAGCAGAGTCTCAAAGTTGGTAACGTGACTTTATGACATCACTTAAACAGGAATACTGAGCTCCGGCAAGCAAAACTTAGCAACCTGTCGTATCCAAAGACTTCGAGTTTTATTATTTATACGTATAACTTTCAATCTGCAGTTCTACTTCATTCTGAAGCTGCAAGACTTTGCTTTAAAACACACAATTTTTAGTTTATGTAAAATTTACTGCAATTCTAAAACATTATGATGATATGATATGCAGCCTTAGCTCAAGTAACAAGCTTTGTTGTGCACTAGGGCTGCAAGGATTCGTCGTCATTGTCGACAATAAAAATAGTTGACGACTAATTTAATTGTCGTAATAGTCGATCCGAGGTTTGGGACACTTTTACACTCGATAAAGGAAAAAATAAGCTTCAAACCTCAAATATCTGCATGTTACAGCTACACGATGTTCTGTATGGAACCCCGGAAGGGACATGGAAAAAAAACATGGGAGGGACTTTTGTGAGATCTGGCAAAATTTTTAATGAAAAAAAAAATTGATCGGCACACACACACACACACACACACACACACACACACACACAGCTCGAGCTTTTCTTTTATTTAAATATATACGAATATGAAACTTTCCCAAAGCTCATGTGTCCTCCGTCACGGTGGTTGTTTATGAGATGAGTGGCCGAGCGGAGAAGGGAGGCGAGTCAGCGCTGTGTGCGTTTGTGCTGATCGAACGTAGAAGTGACGGCGAGTGAGAGCGAGACAGTCAGCCATGTTCATTCCTTCGTGCCTGTACAGTTGTGGCCTGGTTACGGCCAACATTAACCGCTGGATTATAAATAAAAAGCGACGTTTGCTGGCTGTCACTCGCCGATCCTGACGGGCCACATCAAGATTAAGGTGGAAGTGCAGGACATCAAATGAAACTTTTTTTTTCATTAAAAAGTTTAGTGAGATCTCGCAAAAGTCTGTCTCTTTTTTTCCTCCCGTTTTTTTAACAAAGTCCCTTCCAGAACCCACATCTTCCATGTGTTTACTACCATATTTTAAATAACCTTATGATAAATGTAAAAGCCGATACCTAAATAAGTGCCATTTAGTTGACTAATTGTTTCAATAGTCGATGATTAATCGACTATCACAATAGTCATTAGATGCAGCCCTATTGTGCACAACTATCTTCCTTATTACAGATACTTCCTTCATATACTCATCTTGAAAAACAGACTAAATTAAGGCAAAACAGGCTTAAAAATATATGAAAATGACACAGACATCTGTTGGACATTAACAATACCACGGCTTGGGAAACACCTGCACGCTCACCTGTTGAGGTGACTTCCTGAAAACACTATGCCAATATGCCACGCCCTGCATAGCACTCATTATTTACACTTGGCGCACACAGAATGCAAAGAATCCCGAATGTCACTAAAGATAGAAGTATGACGTCCCTGAAACAACATTTGGCACTAAATATGCTCTCAGACAGGAACAAGGATGCACGCACAAGTATGACTGGACTTCCTTTTCTATTGAAACCAAGTTAGACAACAAACTTTAAGTTTTCCGCGTTTTCCAAATTTTTAACTGCTCCCACTATCCAATATTTACACACCTCCGTCCTTCTCCATCCCGTTTTTCTCCTTTTTTCCCGGCAGCTCACGAGTTTAATATCCTTTCCCACTCCCTCTATTACTCCTAATGTCAGCTTTCCCACTCGTCCTGCAACTTCCCAACTTCCCCATCCTCAGTGCATGTTCTCCTCTGGTCGGGAGACAATGCCCCGCCATCCCCTGGAAGGCGACATGTGTGTAATGTCACATTCTGTCATATCATACCGTGGTGACAGAAGCCTCACCGTATCCATCACTATGATGGAAGTGGCAACGAAAACAGGGGGATGGGAAAGAGGTGTGATACGCTAGTTATTACACAAGTTGTTGTCTTCACAGAGTGTACGGGTGGGTGTCTGTCTCCCAGTTGTGTACACATACACACACACACACACACACACACACACGCTGACTCACTAGTGACACATCTGCTGGCGTAGCCTGGGCATGGTGCCATGTGTGGCGGCCAGCTCCGGCAGCAGGACTGGCACTCAGCACTCTGGCCCGCTCTGCTCTCCGTCTCTCACACACACTTCACCCCGCACTTCCATGTCTGTCCATCTGCCCTCTGTCTCTGCATCCCTGGCTAAGTGACTGTGCCTTGCATTCACACACACAAACACATACACACCTTTGTACTCAATATGAAACAAAGAAACAGGGCAACTGGCAACAATGTGCCCGTATTTCAATGGCAGGAGTTGGTGCAAATTAACAGGGTGCTGGTATCAAAACCTGACAGTAAGATTTGTAAAGGTATCAAGGTAAAAAAAAAAAAATCTGCAATTTCACACTAATCAAATACAGTACATCTTGAGCTTTTCACATGAAACAGCAAAGATTGTGCAATTTTTGGATTCTACATAGCACCTGGAACAATAAATCACACCTGAAACATTTATACAAGAATAAAGGTGGTTGTAAAACCCTTCAATGTCATTGTGTCTCAAAGTTAACCATTCAGATCAAATTAGAGCTGAAACATGTATTGGATGTAAAGTATACCCTGTTAGCTGGGGAACGCAGGCAGAGCTGAAGCAAACTTGTGAATATTGATGCATAAGCAATGGATGACGTTTAAAGACTTTCACCCAGAAACTGGTTGTACTTCAATAAACTGACAAGCAGATCGTAACACAGTAAGCCATGGTAGCTATAGCATAATCAAATGCTTCACAGTAGACCCTGCCATGATCAGTAAAAAGAAGAGGTCCATTAAACACTAATATCAAAGACCCTATTCTGGACCTAATAATAATGTTCAACCATCTATTTCTTATGAGGTTTGTAAGCAGATCCCAGCTGACATAGAGGAAAGGCAAGCTAACAGAGAGGTGGTCAACCATACACTCCATACACTGTTGCTTCAAAACCTACAGCCAAGCAAGAGTCATCAGTTAACCTTAGATGCATGTCACTGGACTGTGGGGGTTAGCAAGAGCACACGGAGAGAACCCATGTAGGCACAAGGAGAACATACATACATCTATAAAAACTGCAGTGTGACTAACCACAAAGTGATTGAACACTGAAGCAAGGAAAAGAAGAAACTAAAAACTGCCTCTCTCTAAGTCTGCTTGTTAGCTGACGGTGCATCATCCTGCCAATTAACTACTGGTGGTCTCTCTTTGGGTCGCTTCAGGTTAAATGCATTTCAGATCTAGTCCAATTATCTTAAGGTCCATTTAAGACTGTGCATAAATCTTTTTCAGATCCCCTCTGGATCCCTTCAGGATCAAAATTTTAAACCCATGAAGACCTGTAGTAGAACTGCTAATTAAGGCAGGAGCACTCCTGAAATCAGAAGACCCTGCAGCAATATGAGCAATAAACAGTAAGGCACGTACATATTTTTCCTCCTTAAAATGTGGTTTCTCTCATTTGCATCTCGGATACGAATTAACACAGAAACGGCACTCCGTTAAGAGAACCTCTGCTGCCCTCTGTGCAGACCCCTTCTTTCCTCCCTTCCCTTGACCGTGCTCTCTGGTCCGTGACTCCCTCCCTTCATCCGCACGGTCGCTCCCACACTCGGGCCACATTCCAACCTTGCTCATGCTGGGAGGACGTCTCCCTGTGACTACAAGCATTGTGGGAAATCCCAACGGCCAGGCCTTTCAGCAGCCATGTAGACCACTGAGGTAAAGAGGAAAAGAAATCTGCCCTCCTCGCCTGCCGATCAAGAAGCTCTTCTTGTGAGCGACTTAATGTAAGTGGAAGTGTGCCGTTACTGTCTTGAAACAGGACCTCACAACAAACGGCATCAAAATATTTTTCTTTCATTTATACTTAAATCTCAAGTATACCCATTAGAAGCGGGAGAGATGACAACACACGGAGCAAAACCTCGAGCTGCCCAAAATATTTTCCATTTCTTTTTGTATATTACAAACCACAGCACACACAAGAAACAGGGCTTGCAGCCTTTCAATCCATGTAACATAGCTCAGGCTTCTTGACTGACCTGGCATTTTATAAAAAGAAACTACAAGTTACACAAGAAAGCATGCACACAAGCACGCACACACACACACATTATACAATAGATGTTCCATCTTCAGTCCTTTATCATACAACAAAATTAGCACTCTAGAGAGAATATGAGACAGATTGTGTCCCTGAATTACCCCAGTTTACACTGGTGTGTCATACCCATGGAATTTTAAACACACTGGCTAAGACCTGCCTAATTAAATATACAGACACAGAGCAATATACACGCACATACCCATACTGGTGCACAGAGAAGTACCAACATGAGGCAGTACTTAGCTGTCCTAATAATGTCTGAGATCCACTGAGAACTCTGCTTCAAGTTTATGGCATGTGTTGTTCCCATGAGTCACAGCATGCTTGTGTGCATTTCTGTCTGAGCTTCCTTTAGGTCCCTCCGCAACTATGGATCCGCTGCAATAAGCAACAGCATGCAAGTGCGATGCCCCTGGTGAACTAAGACACGATCTGCAAATTAATGGTGGCGCTTCTTAATCCTGGTATCAGAGACGTGCTGAACATCCTGCCTCGTTTTTTTAATGTAATTTATTCACCAATTACGTTTTTTTTTTAATTTTAACTGCCAAAGTAACTCAAGAAAACACATTTTCAGAATGAAGCTCGTAGCCGTTTTATTCATCGCATTCAAGGAATCTAAAACTGATTAGGAAACATCGCATTCAAGTCCTTCTCTTATGACCACGAGCAGGTGGCTCGAATTACTCGACACTGGGTAAAAAA